>MU832245.1:0-80959 GCA_029204225.1 Diphasiastrum complanatum | reverse complement strand
TCTCTCTCTCTCTCTCTCTCTCTCTCTCTCTCTCTCTCTCTCTCTCTCTCTCTCTCTCTCTCTTCTCTCTTCTCTCTCTCTCTATCCATGCTTGTGTTCTCTCTCAAACATTCGAGGTTGTGAAGGCCCCTAAAGATTCTGAACTTTCGAGGTCGCGAAGGTTCCGAAGATCTGAATTTTTTTCAAAAAATAATTTTGTTCTGATGGGTCCACCCGCCGCGGGTGGAGACCCATCAGGAAAATAAAAACAAACATAAGTGTTGAAAATGCATCTCCACCCATCAAAAAAATATAATTTTTTTTTTGATGGGTCTGTAAACAACACGTGTCAATATCTACTTTATCCAATAAGCGATATTTTACTTCTACTCTCAAAATCTCTTATAAGTAATGTTGGTCTCCACCATAGATTCACGTGATTTCAATTTTCCTTTTGCTTTCTATTGGCAATCTACAATTTTGTTGAGCGAATTGAGATTTATTGATCACCTTCATTATCAGCACTCTCTCTTTCTCATCACATTAAATATGGTAAGTTCACGTATGTAGGAATTGCCTAATGTTCTGATGGGTCCACCGCGGTGGGTGGAGACCCATCGAAAAATTTTGTTAAAAGAAAATGTCTGATGGCTATTTATTATGTATCGTATTATCTCATTATATTGTGTGCAGGCTTTTTATGTTGTTGAAAAGCATGGAAAATAGTGGAGAAGCCTAGTATAACGGGCCTTTTTTGTGAAAGCGTTCATCGTTGTCTTAAAGATTTCTATGACGAGCCTAACTTCTCATCTGCTAGACACCAATCAAAGCATTTTTTTTTCACATTTTATTATGGGCCACCCCGTCGTAGTGGACCCATCAGATTTTTCTATTGAAATTTCTTTTCCTGAATGTATGTAGAAAATTGAAGGTGATGGAAAAATTTCCAAAAAAATTTTCCATCCGCTCTCGAAGACCCATCGAACTTTTAAAAGAAAACAAATTTTTGATGAGTCTTTCACCTGCTCCATCGAGCTACAGCGGGTGGAGACCCATCATCACACTTTTTTTTTTTTTAAATTGGTGGAGTTCAACCACTTAGAAATTTTTTTTTAAGAATCTCCAACACGCACACGGCTCGCGCGCGGGTGCGAGACCAATCTAAAATTTTTACTACGGGGTCTACACCTGAGCTGCTTGCGCGCGTTTAGGATTTCCACCGTTAGATATTTTTTAAATTTATTTTGGATTGGTTTTCACTAGAGCGCGCGACCTAAAAAAGTAACTGCGAAAATGAATCTACAACGAAGTCCGAATTTATAGATGACTACAGAAGTCGACCACTACTCGGATCGAAAATGAATCTACACGAGTCCGAATTTATGATGACTACAGAAGTCGACCCACTACTCGGATCAAAAATGAATCTACAACGAGTCCGAAATTTATAGATGGACTACAGAAGTCGACCCACTACTCCGGATAGATGACGTTGATCCATAAAGAGAACATAGGCATAACAAAAAAAATTCATTAGACTAAGATTGATTATGTGTCAACTAAGTCTGCAATAAGGAATGACATAAACACTTGGCTTGATGACGTGTTAACTAAAATAGCAACTAGAGAACTTAGGCATTGATTGATGACATGGCTTCATTTTGACTATAAAAGTCAATAAAATATCATTTCCACTCTCAAACATTGTAATAAGAGTGATCTTTTGCATAGACACTTGCATTCACAAAAATTGTACAAGTAGGTGACAAGGGAATACGTTGATTCTTTTAAACTATGATTCATTCTAGGATTTAGTAATTTATTTTGACATTTGATTTTTTTTTCAAATACTAATTACTATACTCTATGTATCATAGAAGGAGCCTGGCAAAAGCCATTCTGCCCGGTAAGGATCTTCAAAAAAATTTGGGTGAGGGCCCGAAGGGGCCGAGCCTAAATTTTTTTGGAAAGCCGAACCGGGCATAATGGCCTTTGCCCGGCTCCTTCCATTACATAATGGATACCTGAAATTTTTTCAGAAGCACATTACGAAGCATAATAGACAAGGTTTGACTTTGACTGACCAACACAAATGTGCCATGTGGCAGTTGTACGGAATCCGTACGGACGGGCACAGACAGGCAGAAGAAAAAAAAAAAACAGAATCTGCCTTTGAAAAAAATGCATGCATTTTCTACTTTTTAATTTATTTGAAAATGGGCATAATATGCCACAGGTATCCATTACGTATTCCAGGTTACTACCTTATTGGACACTATAAGTACATGCTCTTTTCAACCCTTTTTGCTTTACAACACCGATGAAGAACTCTGCTCCTCTGATACTCGCGTGAAAGTGTGCCCTACCTAACTACGGATCAGCAATTTGACAGCTTACGATATGTATTTGCTTCTCTCATACATTACGTTTGTATTTACTCTACTTTCCGGGGGAGAATGCTTTAATAATGATCTGCGTTTAAATGCCACTCATCTCTCTAAACCATGTAAAGGTTGTGATAGGCCAAGAACACATTGAGGACCAGTGATGGACAACAATGTCAGTTTTGGTTTCTTGAAACCGTCCATCCTATCTCAATAGCAGCAATGGATAGTTTATGTGATAATTCTCTGAAATTGCAGGTGATAGTAATGATGTAACCATGATTTTTTCCATACTTTTGCTTGCTTCTTATGGCTCAGTGAGCAATGATGGAGGACTGCCTCACTCCTACACATACTTCATGGATTTTTTTTGATTAGGAATGGGTGTTGTCCAGCGATGGACAGATCGCTGAAATATTTCTCATAAGATGAGGATATATCAATAGTGTGGCTATGTGCTATCTAGCGATGGATTGCATAGGCATGATAAACTCACATTTAAACACTGAATCTACATATATAGACCCTATTGTTCTAGCAACGGACAGGAGGGTGGTCTCCTCTTTAGTTATGTGCTCTCTTTACAAGTATTCATAGATTCTATGATCTCATAGTATGAAGCTAATGGTATCTCATGTTGTAGCTTTCTTATACTGCTCCAGCTTCGTCAGAATACTATTTGGTTCTTTCCTGAACCGACTACTCAATACTGAAAGGTATGCAACCAACTGGATCTGTACATTGTAAGTTAACTTACATAATCAAAAGATGTCGTGTAAAGCGCTTTTTGCATAACTTTTCAAAGCAATACGCTCACTTCATGGTTTCTTGGCTTTCTTATGTTTTAAAAGAATAAGAACTCAGTCGGTTAAAAAACTACTATGGATACCTCTCAAGAAGCTACGTCTACAACTTTTAAGGTATACCTTTCGAGTTTAAATATATTTTTCACGACTTCGGTAAGCATGGTGGTTTTGGTTCCATAAAGACTATGATATACCTTCACTTTACATAAGTTCACTCTTTCTTTCAGCTTTTCAACTTCTCGTGTTCGAAAGTAAGTAAGACATAAGACCACACTCAAATCAAACGAAAATACCTGGAAATAAGAATTGGTCACTAAAAGTAACAGTAAGGACTCTACTATTATGATCTTAGACAACATGGATATGCGTAAGAATCATAGTTGTTGTGGGTATTTCATGCATACAAATAAATAAGTGGGTCCCACCACTTAAAATATTGTTGGCCAAGCCTTGCCTAGTGGGCCCCACCATAGTACAGTAGAATAATAAGTGCAAGGCACTGGCATCCTGTGTGTATAAGCCCAGCCACCAATGAGCACAAGTAGCAAGTTGTAATTCCTAGGAATAAGAGACTAGGGGCTTAAAACTCTAAAATGACATTAGAGGCCCTAAGTCAAGTTGCAAATAAAAAAGCTAAAAGGGCCCAACTTAAAACTCACATGAATCATATGAGTGCCCTTGTGCTTTCTTAGCACCATTAGATTTAAGTTGTGTTTCTTTGAAAGGCTTGGATTAGAATCCTTGCCCCAATGAAGTGGCCAATGAGAGTAAAGGAGGCTCACCTCTAAAATCTATAAGACGGAGTCATTTCCTTTGTATTGGATCATCTTCCATTCTCATTCTAATAGAACTCTCTTGGTTTCTCCATCTCTCTCTCTCTCTCTCTCTCTCTCTCTCCTCTCTCTCTCTCTCTCTCTCTCTCTCTCTCTCTCCTCTCTCTCTCTCTCTCTCTCTCTCTCTCTCTCTCTCTCTCTCTCTCTCTCTCTCTCTCTCTCTCTCTCCCTACATTGGGATAGAATAGCTTTGGGTAGGCGCTCGAGCCCCCGAAGCCTTTCTCAACCTAGGCGTTCACTCTCTCCCTCTCTCCACTCTCTTTCTCCTCTTTCTCCTCTCCCTCTCTCTTCTTGCTATGTAGGTGAAGGCGAGGTTGCCGCTCCCAGCGACGGACCCCTATGCTACATCGACGACACAACAATGGCGCCGTTGCCGGGGAGCGCCACACACTCATTTCGCCGCATAGCTTTCTTACTCACTTTCTCTTTCCCTCTATCTCTCTCTTTCTTCTCTCTCATCATTCTTTTTCATCAAAAAATCAAATTTTTAGGGTAGAATAGTGTGAGTAGTGTTAGTTTTTGTCGTTTTTCAAGATTGTTTTTGTTTGTTTGCACTGTAGGGAGAGATTGTGGGGTGGAAGAATTAGATCCAAGCACCCAATCCTTTCATTAATCCATAAAATCCATAAAAATAAAAATAAAAAACTCAAAATTTGTTTTTGGAGGGGAAAAGAGAGCCAAAATCCCATCAGATTTTGATTTCTCAAAAACCAGCAAGAACTAACCTTTGCATGACTGGCAGCAGTTCCAGGGTACTGTCCCAGACCTGCATCAAAGCCTGTGAAGGTTACTTCCCAATAGATTTTGAAAAAACAGAAAAAAACCCATAAAAATTCAAAAATCTCTTGTAAAAATCAAAAGAAATTTCAAAACTCAAGACTAACCTTTGCAGAGCTCTCTGAAGTTCCATCTCACTAAGACAAGGACACAGAGAAGTCTGCGAGAGTTAGATCCCAAAAAAAGTGCCCTTGTGAAGGTTCCCAAGAGCAAAAAAATGGCCTAGAACCTTCTCAAACAATAAATTTTTGAGTTTCCTTGGAAAGTAACCTTCGCAGAGCTCTCTGAAGTTCCATCTCATTGAGACAATCTGCGAGAGTTAGATCCCAAAAAAAGTGCCCCTATGAAGGTTCCCAAGAGCAAAAAGTGGCCTAGAACCTTCTCAGACAGTAAATTTTTGAGTTTCTCTGGGAAGTAACTCTCGGAGCTTGGTAAGCAAGTGGATCTGACTTAGATACAAGCACATACCAGCCTGCAAAGATTAGTTCCTAGAAAATCTCAAAATTTTGGAAAATAACCATAAAAAAATGTAGTTTTTTCAAGATATTTTGTGTTTCCTAGAGAAGTAACTCTCGCAGCATGGTGAGTAGCTGAATCTAACTGAGATACAAGTGCATACCAGTCTGCAAGGGTTTCTTCCAAGAAAATCTTAAAATTTTGAAAAAAAAATGCACTTTTTATAGGATTTTTTGAGTTTCCTTGGGAAGTAACTCTTGCAGCTTGGTGAGCAGGTAAATCTGACTGAGATACAAGTGCATACTAGTCTGCGAGGGTTTATTCCCAAAAAATCTTAAAATTTTGCAAAAAAAACCACAAAAAAATGCACGTTTTTTAAGATTTTTTAAGTTTCCTTGGGAAGTAACTCTTGCAGTTGGTGAGCAAGTGAATCTGACTGAGATACAAGTGCATACCAGTTTGCGAGGGTTTGTTCCTAGAAAATCTTAAAATTTTGCAAAAAAACCCCAAAAAAAATGCACGTTTTTCAAGATTTTTTGAGTTTTCTTATAAATTAGCTCTTTGAGCTTGGTGAGCAGGTGAATCTGACTAAGATACAAGTTCATGCTAGTTTTCGAGGGTTTGTTCCCAGAAAAGATTAAAATTTTGCAACAACACCACAAAAAAATGTACTTTTTTCAAGATTTTTTAAGTTTCCTTGGGAAGTAAGTCTTTTAGCTTGGTGAGTAGCTGAATCTGACTGAGATACAAGTGCATACTAGTCTAAGAGGGTTTGTTTCCAGAAAATCTTAAAATTTTGCAAAAAGACCCCAAAAAAATGCACTTTTTCCATGATTTTTTGAGATCTGCTGGGAAGTAACCTTTGCAAAAAGTTTTCTAGATAGATTTAACCAAGATCTGGCTACTGTGAAATTTTTGTGAAGATCCAATGGCTAAATTTAGAAATATCTAAGAAAAAGTGCCAAAAAGTGACAAAAAATTGAGTTTTTTCAAGATCCTGACAAATCTTCCCATGAAAAACTCTTGCAGAACTCACATTGTCTAGAAATGTTCCATAGACAGCTACTGTAGGAAGGTTGAAGGTTATATTCACTCAGATCTGAAGAAATCTCAACCAAAAAAAAAAAAAACACAAAGAACCAAGAAAAGGGGCTAAAATCACACTATTAGCCAATTGAAACTGATCTGATCTTGTCAAATCTAGGTTGTAGTCACAATATCCATCAAGATCCAACATCCCTAGACTGAACCAAGTGAATGAACCGCAGATCAAGTTGATCAGTACCAAGAAAAATCAATTTCCACCACCATCCATATCAACCATCCATCACTCTTCTATCCATCTCCATATTCTCTTGATAGTATAACTTTCATTGCGATTATCTGTTAATTCCATTTATGTTTTTGTTCACATCCATACGGATCCCTCTTTTCTTGATTCCTTTCTCCTCTTCTTTTTCTTCTTCCACTTCAAAAAAAAAAAAAAAAGTTGGAACACCAGAGTCATTGAGCAAATCTTGAAGCAATTCACCAACCAGCTACTTTGCGACATTCTAGTGCTGAACTATGGAGACCGCCCTTGTAGGACTATCGAAATTTAAAAAGTTCCCTATTGAAACTATCCGAGACTACACCTATCGGATCTATCATCTAGTGAAGGATTGTAATCCACCGATTCCTGAACAGATCGTCATGGCAAAATACTATGTTGGACTACCCAAAAGGATCAGATCTGGTATGGCAGGAGTAGCATCCTATGCATCACCTGTACAACTCTATAAGGATGCTGCCAAGATGGAAATCTCACTCGGGAAGAAGGATTTTCCCTATCTAGATGGGGAATCAGAGGAACAAAGGTCGACAACGAGCAATGATCCAACAAGAATGGAACCCCATGCAAGGCAACAAAGTGCAGCAAGGTCATGCAGAGCAAGTGCAGCGGAAGATCCAGAACCTTGCACTGTAAGTTGTCAGCAAGCTTATGCTCGCTCTATTAAGTTTCTTGAAAAGGACGAATGTACCTTCTGCTTTGGAGATCATCCAAGTACTAGGTGTCCAATCAAGAATCCGCGCTTGTTAAAAAGACAAAATACAGAGCAACAGACTTGTCGACAACAAGATCCAGTGGTTCAACGGTCAGAAGCAAAATCAAGCCAACAAGGAGCTCACTAGAAGGGTGGATGTCAGATTGATCCATCTAAATCATGAGTTTCTTCAACAAACAATGGCAAGGTAGAATCTTGCATGTCACAGAATCCTCTTGCATGTGACCGAATTCAATGGAGGACCATAACAGTTGCCTACCAGTCTATTTTGTGGAAGATCCTAAGGGGAATCTGTTACCGTTGTATGCCTATCAGCTTAGAGGTGATAGCATACTACACTATATGGATGCGGAGGAAAACACCGACCTGCTGAATGTCCACACCGAGGGGATCCGTCAACATTTGATCCCTCGTGTTCACAATGCGGAGTTAATCATCCATGCCGAGATTGCCCGATGAGAAATTCACAAATAGCCAGAAGACATTTGGCCTATGTAGACCGACATGCACCTATGGTAACCCTTCAACCTGGAACGTACTACAAAAGAAAAATCTTAGTGCCACTGGGTTATGAAGCGAGTGACGAAGAAGAAAATCTAACAAAAGTCCCAAGGTACGCAAAGATACCCTCGGGCAAACAAGTAGAACCATCACAGAAGACAAAGATGGTAGAATTCATCAAGCCAATGACTGTCAAGAAAATCAAGACATGGGCAACCGAGGAACTCCATCAGATTTTGTCAGACCTTTTTCTGCACTTAATGCGAAGAATTCTTAGTGATGAATTACAAAGGGGACTAGCATCAACATGGCAACTTGAAGGCAATTCAGCACAAGATCCAAGAAAAGGTGCCATCATGCAGCCTTCAATAGGAAAGTGTAATGACCAAGAGAAGACTAAAGTTGATGATTGCCCCTCAACGAACAAGATTCAACCAAAGTCTAATTGTTCCACAATTTAACAGACTCTCAAATCAACGCCAATTCGGAATATATCCATTCTTCAAAGGCCAAATCCAGGGAATCCAAGTCCAAAATGGCCAATTGTACAACAAGAACCAGAACCTACAATGATAAAGCCTTGTCCTAAATCTATGATATTGACTGCTGAGGAAAGTCGTCAGGCTGATGCATACTTCGAATACCTGGACAGACAAGGGCATCAAGCAAACACGTCATATCCATATTATGATTTGGGGGAGTCTATGACATTGGGACCAGTTGCGCCGATCTATGAAGATCCATTATATCAGCAAGATTTATCTTGGGATCCTCTGATGAAATGCCTTGACTACCTAATTGTCAATGAACAAGGTTATCTGATATGGCCACTAGACCCTTATGTGTATTATTGAAAATCTTGCAAGTCTAGGTTCTTGTTGATCAACAATCAATAAAGCCTCAGGTTTTATGTAAGCGAATTCTATCTACACTTTTCCTGAAGCACCCATGTCCTTGCAATAAACGAACCGACAACAGCGCCCCTTCACGACAGTTGCAGCCTAGTGTCGAGGGACCGGCACTACTTTGGGCCGTGGACCCTATTGTGGGTATTTCATGTATACAAATAAATAAGTGGGTCCCACCACTTAAAATACTGTTGGCCAAGCCTTGCCTAGTAGGCCCCACCACAGTACAGTAGAATAATAAGTGCAAGGCATTGGGCATCCTGTGTGTATAAGCCCAGCCACCAATGAGCACAAGTAGCAAGTTGTAATTCCTAGGAATAAGAGTGACATTAGAGGCCCTAAGTCAAGTTGCAAATAAAAAAGCTAAAAGGGCCCAACTTAAAACTCACATGAATTATGTGAGTGTCCTTGTGCTTTCTTAGCACCATTAGATTTAAGTTGTGTTTCTTTGAAAGGCTTGGATTAGAATCCTTGTCCCAATGAAGTGGCCAATGAGAGTAAAGGAGGGTCACCTCTAAAACCTATAAGAGGGAGTCATTTCCTTTGTATTGGATCATCTTCCATTTTCATTCTAATAAAACTCTCTTGGTTTCTCCATCTCCATTTCTCTCTCTCTCTCTCTCTCTCTCTCTCTCTCTCTCTCTCTCTCTCTCTCTCTCTCTCTCTCTCTCTCTCTCTCTCTCTCTCTCTCTCTCTCTCTCTCTCTCTCTCTCTCTCTCTCTCTCTCTCTCTCTTTTTGGTGAGATACAACTGGAAAGCATGGATATGCTCATGAGTATGAACAACAGTGCATGACATACCTTACGTCGTAAGGGTCACTTGGGTTAGTATAGCATGGATTTTCTCTGATACCAGCACATGTCTTCACACCAAGTCTTTTGGCTAAATAAAACTCCTCACGGTTTAAACTTTTCATACTCCTCTTTGATTAAAGCAAACTGATATGGACCAATTGACCGTAAGCTGATCAATATGGCACTCGCCCTAACACAGTGATATAACAACTTGGCCTATCGCTAAAACATTGTGTGTTTGGGAAGACTGGACTATGTTTTAAAATGCTAGTCAAAGCTGTTAAGTAGTATAACTTCTTTTGGACATGAATAACTATTGTCGTTCAGCTTTGACACCTGTCTTCCTCACTAAACTAACTTGAGCGATTTGGTTTTGTGGGATGTTGACAGGTATCAGCTGGACATCTCGAAAGCTCTTTAAAGCCTTGTCAAGAGGAACTAAGTGGTGTCTTGTAACTCTCTTTCTTGCATCCTGGTGGTGTAAATCCGACTATTCCTTGAGTGGAATAGTACTGAAGCTCTTATCTTCTATCCAATTTATAAGCTAACAAAGGTCCTTTTTGTATGTTTTAGTCCACAGGGTGGTTTCAAGAAGCTGCAGCTTTGGGTTATGGGGAACCCCTACCTCCTCCTAACCTTTTTGTTGAGACTATTATTTGTTGTATGAAGAAGGCTGTTGAGTTACATTTGATAGGGCTACTTGTGCTTCTGCTGGACCTGAGGATAAGATTCTTTGTCTTATTGATTTACTATAGACTATCGATTGGGTAAAGATTTAGACCTTGATGAAGGCAGTGCCTCTCAACTTAAGATCTTTTCTCAAGACATTTGCGATATTGGTGACCTTTTCTCTTTTGATTTCTGTCAATCCAAAAACTGCCAAGTCTCTTTTGTGCCTGTTAGAGTCATTGAGTTCAAATCTATTCTCACTTCTTACAAGCTCTGGAGTCTCTCTTCTGTTAATTTCCTCGCACCGATACCTACTGACCTTTGGATTCTGATGACTCATTTGACAGAAAAAAAATACAAGTATGCAAATTGGCCACTTTGCACAAAAATCCCTCACTCGAGACCCGTGTTTCTTTTGATACCATTATCCGCATAAACAGATTTGAACCCTATCGTTGCCCCTCTGAGCAGGTTTGGGCCAGGACTAGAGGACACTTTGAGATTGGCTTCAATAGAATGAAGCTTCACCAAGCCAGAATATAGAACTGGAAAAGATTCTTTTTCAAATATACATGTGGTGATAAATGTAAAAACAGTTCTTCCATCATTTGGTTTGATCATGCTATCTGGTTCATTATGAATAACCTGGCCAAGTTTTTTTTCTGGTGCTTCTCTCCATAATCAGATAAATGTCTTCTTCATGTGGCTAAATAAACCTGCTAGGAATGTGGTAAAATCTCATATCACTTTTTTTTTTATCTGCCAATAATGATTAATGCCTCTATTGAACTGGCTAAGGACTCCTCTGCCAGATTACTTGCACCTTTAGGAGATGCCGAGAATATCCGTAAAATAGAACGCCTCTTAAAACGTCCCAGTTTTTCTACCCTCCAAGACAAATACTTCCAGAACTCAAACAAAAAGACAAGCTCTTTTAACTTGAATAATCCGAACTCAGTCATCTCCGGTTTAGGAACAGAGAAGAAGAAGCATGTCTCAGATTACAAAGCAAAGGAAGGACAGAGCAGTGGAAACAAAGAAGACTTACCAATCGAAAAGTTGAATTTTTACAGATCCTAATCGATGTGCAGGATGAAAAAGATAGTGTTAGAAGAAAAATCAGCGTTTTAGCAACCGGACGTCTCCAGTTTTTCACTAGTAGCTATTCTGGGAGATTTTTTTTACATTTATGTTATCAAAATAGAGTATTTGAGTTTATCCATGTGAAGCATTTTTACGCTCACATTTTACGCAGGATTTTTGGTACTATTGACGAACTCTTTTATGATATTACATTTGGCTAGACTTATCTACCAAGTGTTAAATGTGAATGGTATTTTTCTGATGATGTGTTTTGCCATTTTGATATAGATAATATTCATCCTTGTCAATGTTATGCTTTTAACCGTTTCAAGAACTTTATTTCTGAAAAATTTGGCCATGTCATCTGCACAGATTGTAAGATTATTAATAATTCTCTCTTACAAAAATTGTTAGAAAAAGGCCTAAATCATATTACTCTTAGACAAGCCAATGTGAATGAAATCGCTTTGGAGCTTTATTATGGATGGTTTAAACTTATGGAATTCCTACCTTCTTATGATGCTTTAGACAACAACACAAAAAAGGACCATGCTACGTTTTGTAAAAGTATTGCTTTAAGTCATATTAGAAAGGGAAAATGGCTTCATGGAAACACTGAATCTCTTTCCAAAAATAAGATTGCAAAGGATGAACTACTTTGGCTTACAAACTCTCTATATGTTAATGGAATTGATAAAGCATAGCATAATCCATGTTTCATGTGTAAAATCTTTGTGTGAAATTTGGCCATAAAACAACTTAACAATCCATATTTTACTCCTTTCCCTAACGATCAATCTAATATTGTGGAGGATTCCTTGTCATATATAACGAACATTTCTACAAATGTTCTACCTGAATTTTTCTTGGGAAACAATTCTCTACCTTACTTCCTCTGCACTTTTAAAGCCCACAAAGACTCTTTCAGATGGATTACCAATGCTCACGATTGTTGTTTTACCATACTTGCCAAATTTCTCGCAGGAGCTCTTGGTATGTTGTCACCCTTCCTCATGGAAGGAGCAGGCCTTAAGGCAAATACATACAAGAGTATCCTTAAAGCTGATACAATTTTACATTGGTAATGTGAGTCATCAATGGATTTCTATCTAAACCTACCATCTCTGATTACCAATATGTGGGTCGCAGATATCTCAAAATGCTACAAGAATATTCTCCTAGATGGCCTAGAGGGTTTGAAAATTGTCATGAAAAAGGCAATAAAATATGTCTTTAAATATTCCAGATGTGAACCTATATGCTTTATATGGAATAATTCACGCGAACTTTTCAATTGGTCTTGGAAGGCAAAACAATCACAAGACTGGCATGCTTTGGATATAAACTTACTCTATCAATGGAATGACTTCTTGATTGATAATTGTATTGTTAGACTTGGAAACAGAACCTGGAGACAGACACGAGGTATCTCTATGGGTTTTTCCTACTCACCTACATGGTGCAATTGGTATTTTTCCTTTTTTGAAGCACAATTTAAGAGACTTGCTAAACTGGGCCTGACCTCATTTATGAATGACTTTTGACATTCTTTTAGATATATAGATGACATTTGCTTCATCAATAACCCTAATATCAAACTTTTTATGGACAAAACACAAGTAAGGAACCTTGATAACCCGTTCTGGATCTATCCCTTGAACTTTCTATAAATAGAAAGAAAAATGACTGAAGGAAACAAAAACAGCTTTTTAAATATTTCTATTACCTTCGATAATAAAACTGGCCTGACTTATCTTTCTAAATATGACAAAAGAAGAGAACTATCATTTCTTTACTTACAATATATACATCTGGCTTCAAACAGACCAATCTATAATTCTTATAAAGTTATTATTTCACAAGTTATTGCCACAATGTACTGTTGTATCTTGCAAGAGACTTTTCTTAACGAGGTAGGAATACTTGTTGATGCTTTTCAAAAATATGGTTTTATGAGAGATAAGCTATGTCATATCATCAATAAGCTACTTTCTTCGAAAGCGTTTCCCGGTTTGTCATACACGTTACCTCATGATATTGATGTTCTTTTGGTGGGTAATTAGCTATTTCTTTCGGGGAGCTAACTACCCCCGAAGAGATTCACTAATTGTGGGTCGGTTGGTCCTCTCTCTCTCTCTCTCTCTCTCTCTCTCTCTCTCTCTCTCTCTCTCTCTCTCTCTCTCTCTCTCTCTCTCTCTCTCTCTCTCTCTCTCTCTCTCTCTCTCTCTCTCTCTCTCTCTCTCTCTCTCTCTCTCTCTCCCCCTCTCCCTCTCCCTCTCCCTCTCCCTCTCCCTCTCCCTCTCTCTCTCTCTCTCTCTCTCTCTCTCTCTCTCTCTCTCTCTCTCTCTCACATGGATGCCCCTTTGTTCAGTTTTATTCTACTGCATTAAACAAAAAACATGGACAGATACTTATGTACCGCGACTTCATGCTTACAAGGATTTTATTGTTGTACCCTTGCACATGATGGAGTTCCATTTTTTACTTAGAAAGTTTTCCCACAAATATTTGAAATGCTTTGGTCCATTTAAAATAATTTGGAGGGAAATAGATTTTCTCACTCCCTCTCTCTCCTTCCAGGTTACTACCTTATTGGACACTATAAGTACATGCTCTTTTCAACCCTTTTTGCTTTACAACACCGATGAAGAACTCTGCTCCTCTGATACTCATTGAAAGTGTGCCCTACCTAACTACGGAGCAGCAATTTGACAACTTACGATATGCATTTGCTTCTCTCTTACATTACGTTTGTATTTACTCTACTTTTCGGGGGAGAATGCTTTAATAATGATCTACGTTTAAATGCCACTCATCTCTCTAAACCATGTAAAGGTTGTGATAGGGCACGAACACATTGAGGTCTAGCGATGGACAACAATGTCACTTTTGGTTTCTTGAAACCATCCACCCTGCCTCAATAGGCAGTGATGGACAGTTTCACAGTATGTGATAATTCTCTGAAATCACAGGTGATAGTAATAATATTGTAACCATGATTTTTCCATACTTTTGCTTGCTCCTTATGGCTCAGTGAGCAGCGATGGAGGGCTGCCTCACTCCTACACATACTTCATGGCTTTTTTTGATTAGAAATGGGCGTTGTCCAGCGATGGACAGATCGCTGAAATATTTCTCATAAGATGAAGATGTATCAATAGTGCTATGTGTTATCCAGCGATGGATTTCATAGGCATGATAAACTCACATTTAAATAACAAATCTACATATAGAGACCCTGTTGTGCCAGCGATGGACATGAGGGTGGTCTCCTCTTCAGTTGATAATATTGTATATTCATGCATGGCTAATTGTCCAGTGATGGACCATGAACTTGTGCTATCTGTTCATAGAATTTTTCACTTCTTTAGCTTCCTCCAACCAACAATGGAATGATGGAAACATTCATGCATAACTCTTACTTATGTGCTCTCTTTACAAGTATTCATAGATTCTATGATTTCATAGTATGAAGCTAATGGTATCTCATGTTGTAGCTTTCTTATACTGCTCTAGCTTTGTCAGAATACTACTTGGTTCTTTCCTAAACCGACCACTCAATACTGAAAGGTATGCAACCAACTGGATCTCTACGTTGTAAGTTAACTTACATAATCAAAAGATGTCGTGTAAAGCGCTTTTTGCATAACTTCTCAAAGCAGTATGCTCACTTCATGGTTTCTTGGCTTTCTTATGTTCTAAAAGAATAAGAACTCAGTCGATTAAAAAACTAATATAGCTGCCTCTCAAGAAGCTATGTCTACAACTATTCAGGTACACCTTTCGAGTTTAAATATACTTTTCATGACTTCAGTAAGCATGGTGGTTTTGGTTCCATAAAGACTATGATATACCTTCACTCTACATAAGTTCACTCTTTCTTTCCACTTTTCTTTCCGCTTTTTGACTTCCCTTGTTCAAAAGTAAGTAAAGACATAAGCCCACACTCAAATCAAACAAAAATACCTGGAAAAAAGAATTGGTCACTAAAAGTAACAGTTTGGACTCCAGTATTATGATCTTAGACAACATGGATATGTGTAAGAATCATAGTTTATACTAAGGGAGTAGAGTGGCACAGATCTGCCCTACTACCTAGTATAAACACTGGTAGTCTCTTACTCTATTTTAATGACATCTTTCCTTTACAGTGTCCTTATATCGTGTATATTATATCATTCTGATATAACATTCAGGGTAACACTTCACCTTTCCTCCATTAGTGTTACTTTAGACTTTTGGTGAGATACAACTGGAAAGCATGGATATGCTCAGGAGTATGAACAGTGTATGACATACCTTATGTCGTAAGGGTCACTTGGGTCAATATAGCATGGATTTGCTCTGATACCAGCACACGTCTTCACACCAAGTCTTTTGGCTAAATAAAACTCCTAACGGTTTAAACTTTTCATACTCCTCTTTGATTAAAACAAACTGATATGGACCAATTGACCGTAAGCTGATCAGTATGGCACTCGCCCTGATACGGTGATATAACATCTTGGCCTATCGCTAAAACATTGTGTGTTTGAGAAGACTGGACTATGTTTTAAAATGCTATTCAAAGCTGTTAAGTAGTATAACTTCTTTTGGACATGAATAACAACTGTTCTTCAGCTTTGACACCTGTCTTCCTCACTAAACTAACTTGAGCGGTTTTGTTTTGTGGGATGGTGGCAGGTATCAGCTGGACGTCTTGAAAGTGGTTATGCTTTATGGTGCTTTCTAGTACTGTATTTTACTTTTCAGCTATACTTTACCTTGTTGGATTATGAATAAGGCTTTAAAGAGCTTCAGTCTTGCTTTGTCAAGAGGAACTAAGTGTTGTCTTGTAACTCTCTCTCGTGCACACTTTTGAAAAATATATTATTGTAATTAATCTATTTTATCATAGAATAAGAATGATGTGGTTCTTTCGTATTTTCATGACGATCATTTTTATGGACAACCTACAAGAACGTGTTTAAGTTGTTTTGTTCTTTCATAAAGAGGTGGTTGCATTCGGTTATGTCATTAGCAATAAGCCTAGCCAAAACTATTTTTTCCGAGCAATTGGAATGGATAAAAGCATGGTCGTTGTCTCCAAGGTATTAAAGATGGATTGTCCCATGTTGTACCCTCATGGAGACCTTGAGCATCTTGATGATGCATGCATCCATTATGGCAAGCGTCAATGCATTTATAGAATGCAATTTAGATTTAGCAGCATTTGATTTTAATGAAGATGATGAAACAGACAATAGAAGGTAGTCACGAGAAGCAGAAACTGAAAACTTACCAACAGACTCAAGTTCCAGTATCTCTTGGAGGATCTCAAAGTTTCAGGATAAAATTCATACTTGCTTATGTTACTCCCAAAAAAGCTCAGTATATTTTGACATCTAGAATTATCCCATCTGTGTAGTTGAATCTATACTTGTGAAGGGATGATGTACTACTATTGTTGTACCAAAAGGGAGAGTACTATATCGGATCTTAGTTATTTTAATCAGATCTTCATGTATTTCCAGGCTCTAGCATGGTAGATGCATGCCTTCTAGCTTGTTGATGATTCTAGTTGTGCACTCTAATTTAGCTAAACATCTATTGATCCGTTTAGCATATTTTGGATCCGATTCAATTTTTCCCCAGCAGTCTCTTCACCTATGGCTTGTATATTGCATTTTCTATTGGTGTGAAGAACCTTCTTTCTTCTATTCTATATCCATCTCTAGCTTTTCCCTCTTGATATTGGCTATTTCTACGTGTAGAATGTATATTTTTGATTCCACACATGTGAAGTACAATGTATGGATTGATGCGGTATCGATATAACCATATCCTAATTGGATCTCATGTTTCATAGTGATTTATGCAATAATTTTCATGGAGATGCATGTTAGATGCTAGATTTTTACTTTGAGATGTGCACCCAAATTTAGCCAAAGATCTAATGATCCATTGATGATATTTTGGATCTGATTTTTTCACATGGTATCAGGGTAGGTTGTAGGATAAAATTGGTGGTAGTGCCAAATCTAGTGGATTATTTGAGGGCGCCATAAACTCTAGTGAAGAATAGCGTGGTTCCTTGATCAAATCAAGCATTTTCAAGTGTAGAAAGTGGATTTTTGTGATCCTAAGCACATTTTAGGTCAAATAACTTGTGATAGGCCAATTTTTGTTTTCATTTATTGGGCCTTGGAGATAAAAATTTCATATGATAGTGGAGGATGAATTTTTATAGAATCTATATCAAGTTTGCTAGTTTTGCATATAGATTTTGATTCATTCAATAGTATGTATTTTTGTGGATTCTGAAAGATTGAATAAGATCTCTTGTGGAGTAGGTTTTTGATCTTTTCAAGATTGTGCTTGAAGTTCTTTTTGATTCAAAGATTCATTCTATTGTGCTATGATCAAGAGTTGATCAAGTTTTATCAAATCTATGTGCTAGTTCGACTAGTGTGAGAGAGAAAGACACTTGGTTAGTTCCAAAACATAGCCTAGAATCATAAATCATGGAAAGAACCAGCATGTATATTTAATTTCCTCATTAAAGATTCCTAAAGTGAAAGTACACTTAATGGAAAATTCATATCTACACAAGATTTGAGCTACACAAGAAAAAGCTCCAAAAAAGCAACACAAATTGGCTTGATGACTTGGCCATGAATGAGTGACATAATGAGCCTCCAATATCTTCATTTCCATAAGCAAAACCAGCCAAGAATGCTAGTACAACTCCAACAATAAGATATTGCAAGACAATGTAGCTAGTTTGTCCATATTTTGACAATTTGCACACATTCACATGAAATAGCTCAAACATGAGATAGAACAAGTAAAGTAAACTTGACCAACACTTCCTTGCTACTCCTTTGACCTTACTTGAGTCTTCAAGCACCTTCAAAACAGGTCCAAAACATCTTTGCCAAATAACTTTCCTTTGATGCTCTTGACTAGCTCCAAATTGCCACCTTTCCTTTTGTGTCATTGAAGCCCTTTAAGACCAACCTCTTGATCTTCCTCTTAACCATCAAAGTCATTGAACAAACTTTGTTTTCCAGATCCAGTACTTGCTTTTCCAGCATGAAAACCATAACAACCAATATCCACTTGCATAGCATCATCTACACAAGAAGATTCTATAAAACATGTGAGTAAAGCAAAGTGAGTCGCTTCCACTTGCTTACCTTTCTCTTGATCATCAAAGATATCAAAGATATGAATATCTTCAAACTTGAACCTCTAGAAATACTCCCTCTCAAACATATGATCTAGATCCAACGGATGGAAAAGCTTTCGCGCTGATCATCCTCAACATCATGAATACACAGATCGGCCATGTATCCGAGGCTCAGACATCGAAAGAAGTCTGGGACCTCTTGAGCACGCTCTACAACGTGCAAGATATAGCTTCTAAGCTACATCTCAAGAAGAAATTCTACTCTCTCAAGATGACGAATGATGATTCTTAGCAGAATCACATTAATCAGTTCAAGAACCTGCTAAGACAAATGGCCACTATCGGATCTAGATGCAGTGATGCAACTGCTTACAAGTTTGCCAAGTTCTTACGACAGTTGGGTGATGATCATCATGACTCATCCAGAATTGACTCTTTCGAGAGTCATTACTATGTTGTTGCAAGAAGACACACGGCAGAACGAAGCCTCAAGTTCCTTAACTGATTCTCACGCCTTGTACACCAACAAGAGCACAACAAAGCAGGAGAAAAAGAAAGACCCAAAGCAATAAAAGCTAGACTAAAAACCAGCTCAGCACAAGAAACATCGAATCCGCAGACGAAGAAGAAGCTGTTCTGCAGATATTGCAAACGAAACAACCACAAAATACAAGACTGTCGATTACTTCAAGCAAAGAACAACAAAACTTGATATACTTAATCTCATACAGTTCATTTGTTCTGCGTTCAAATCTGTGTTAATATTGCTATGTTTATTCTTCATTTTGTCTAATCTTTCTAGTTGCTCTTTCTGGTAATAGACAATTAACTTTAGTCTTGTCTTTCAAGAATCATTCGTGACTAATTATCAGTCAAGCATAGTCTAGCTCTTTGCGAATCATTCACGACAGATAATTTGTCTTGCAATTCGCGACAAATTATTCATCTAGCACTTCATCCATTAAACGTTTGGCTACGTAATCTAGAATGAACATGATTTCATCACCAAAGGTCTGTTCATTCTGATAGGCATAGTCATGCTTAAGGAGAGAGTCAAATAATTCATTTCGCTGCGCACGAACATTTTTGTTTGAGTTCGTTTCTCATTTGTTTCTTGTTCGAGTTCGTTTCTCGTTCGTGTTCATCATTTATTCTCCCCTCTCTCTCCCAACAATCTTGACCTAGATCTAGCATAAGGAAGCTTGTTAGACTATGCATAAGATCCACCAATCTTATTGATGCTAAAAGGGAACTTTGAAAAGTTGAGACCAATCTCCTTTTCCATTCCATCCTTTTTTTTAGCCATAACAAAAGCATCAAGCTTGAAAAGTCTACCTTGTCTATTGCCCCTAGCAACCAAGATTTTTTCCGTTGTAATGAAACAAGCATCACCACCAAACTTTACCATGTATCCTTTCTCTATCATTTGACCAACTCTTAGCAAATTCCTTGAAAGTGAAGGAATATAAAGAACACCATCAAGTCTTGCTTTAGAGAGAAAAATAGGAATTGAACCAATACCTTCAATCACACACTCACCACCATTGGCCATGTGAATTGCTTTCTTGGCTCCATCATAAGTGACCAAAGAAGTAAAGAACTCCTTGTGACTAGTCATGTGTGAACTAGCTCCACTATCAATCCACCACGAATCTTTGTCACCTTCACTTAATATTGGAATTAAGAACAGGTCTAGATTTACTGTACTTGCTATACTTGGGGGCATCCAAGTTTATTGGTCGAATTTGGCCATATTGGGCCGACCTTAGTTTAACAGGTGGTAGGCCGATTTTAGGACATTTGCCTTTTCATGCAGTTTGTGAATACTCTATATGTACAATGTTTCTTTGTAATCTATTAACTTTTGTTGTGCCATCTTTGAGAACTTGTGAGGAGTGGCTATGGTGATTGTGTGATGTGATCTGCATACTGCACTAGATTATATTGGAATTTCAACTGTTCTACCTCCTTAATGCTTTCATCAATACATGCTAACTCATCATTGAATGTTTTAACCCTCAAAACAAAAGCATAAGTACTCTCTTCCTTCTTTTGCAAACTTTGAAAGATTTGTCTTCTTAGAGTCAACACTCTAGATGTAGACTTGGATTCATAAAGCTTCTTTAAAGCTTCCCAAGCCTCCAAAGATGATGTGCACTTACCAATCTCCTTGAGAAGCTCATTGGTAACATTCGTCTTAATCATGTGTAGAGCCTTCTGTGCTCTCTTGTCATACCTCACTTGATCTTGAGGTGCTCCTCCACACCTACAACAATCTCCATCAACTCATTCATCTGCAATAAGGACTCCATCCTCACCTTCCAAGTAGAATAGTTGATTGATGTAAGCCTATCATTTAAAGCCTCCACTTGTAGCCATGTTGAAGTGACCTGATCTTCTTCTTTCAACCTGTTTCAATGCACAAAGCACTCTCTTGAATGTCAACAAATGAATTCAAGAACAAATCACAAAGATATGGAACCTTTCAAATCTCTTCTAGCACTCTAACTAGAAAATCAACATGTAGAATAGTGAAATCTTGATCAACCTATGATCTATCCTAAATCTAATTATTCTTGCAACTTCCTAAAATTGAAACACACTCAAATTAAGTTCAGTAACCTCACAAACTAGAGATCCAATCAAAATTAGGATTTTGACAAAATCACAAAAAAAATGAATATCTCAAATTCTACATGCAATTTCTAAAAACTTGATATATCATCTTATAGCCTCCAATGAGACCTTCCTAATGCAACAAAAATCATATAATTCTAGTAAAACAAGTGTGAAATTGGAATTGATTCCTATATTGAGTTTTGACCTACAAAAGATCAAGTCTACACATGCAAAATGCTGATTTTTGAGTAGAAATCAATCTAGCATGCTCTAGCATTGGTAACTCCTCCAAATCCTTGCTGACGATGGCTGATCCTTTCATAACCTAAAACAAAAGAGCTCTGATACCATGTGAAGAATTTCAGATCATTCAAGATCCAATGCATGTCCCTGATCTTTGGTTACAATAAGGAGCAAACCAACAATCTGCCAATGTAGAAAAATCAGCATCTACATACAAAATGAGATGCAAACTCTAAGAGATACTGATCAAACATGAACCAAAACATAAAATATAGTTGCTTTCCTTACATTTATAGTACCCTACCATATTTCATATGTGTGAAACTGAAAATAGCAATACATGATCATTCTACACATAGAATTGCAAGATAACATCATGAGAGTGCACCAATGACTAGTAGAACCCAAAGAGAACCATGTATAATGATGAAATGAGAGAGAGAGAGAAGAGAGAAGATGTGTCTCTCCACAAGTTACATCCTTTTATAGAGTTTCCAAACCCTATTTGGCCGATTGGCTTTCCCTCCAAAATGCTAACCCTACTATTTTTGGGTCTAGATTTAATGTACCTAAAATTCAAATTTGAATCTCTCTCAAACTCGACTACCAAATTTTCCACACTTTCAAAAAGTGCTTATTGAATGTATTTTTAAACTAATATAACTTCAAAAAGTCTATCTCTAAGTCTAAAATGAGTTTTGGCCTCATATTGACAATTTATCAAAATGTGACTAAACTTGTTGAAATCTCTCACAGTTAGTAGTAACTATCCTAGGCAATGCGACATTGTTGGGTCATAGATACAGCTATCGAGTAGCCCTTCGTCTTTCGAAAGGGTTAGTTCCACTAGGTTAGATCTCTAACTATATTTAGTTGCAATTTAGTAGCTTTCCTAATCTACACTAACATTACCCCTCAGTCCTAACACTTAAACAAATTACAATCCATAGAAAGTAGCAAGAGAGAAAGGGTAATAGAGTTAGAGGGAATTTCTCAAATGCTAATGCCATTAAGCTAATGTAGAAGCATGAAAAATACTAAACAATGAAGGTAGAAAACACTACTACACCAATGACTTATAGTGACGTTTATGCATATAATCGTCCCTATAAACGTTGTTATTTTCTTTTTTAAGCATTGCTAGTGGACCGTCACTAGTGGACTGCCATCTCGTGACATTTATAATGACATATCAGTGATGAAAATGAACTAGTGACATTTTTGCGATAATTAAACATCTTTCGGCGACACAAAGTCCATTGCAGCATGTTTCTAAATATGTCACCAGGCGATTATTGTTGTGAGTCATCATCGCATGACGGCCAATTGAAATTATGAGTGAGTGTCGCTCAACGATGATTAAGAAACGTTTAAGTGTCGCTATAACGTCGAATCATATTCGAGCACAAAATTTGAAACAAAGTGGATCGTTGCACAACGACAGTTATAAACATCAAAAGAATTTCACAAACACTCTTGGGTCTGCTTTCTATGCAGAATACACAGTGTTGTCGAGAGACACTTGTACGTCGCCCGCGATGTTTGTAGGGTTTTACAAAAAAAACTTTAGAGGATGCATACTGTAGAAATGCATCTTGACTTTAGGCTTGTTACAGACATTGTACCATGCAAGTATGTTGTTCATAAATGCAAATGCCAAAGTTGGCCTAGATAGAACTCGAGCTATATGAATTTGACATATCTAGTTTGATGATTATAGCTTGCATATAGATTGTAGGCTTAGAATTAGCAAAAATACGCTAGTAGAAACTCGTGGCAATTCACATGCATTTATTGTAAGTGATCCATTTGATGATTTGCACATTTCTAGTTCGAACTAGGACACTTGGAAAAAGTAGGTAGAGATTCATGCATGAGATGTGACAAATGTCACATAGACTCTAGTTTTCACTTTAGATGTCATTAAATAATGGATGGTTGTGGTTCTACCTCAAGCTATCTCAAACTCCATAAATATGTGTAGCTCTCCTCATAATTTGTGATGAAGAACCAAAGCTTTGTAGCCATCTCTTGCCATTTTGGATCCACGCAGATTTTGCTGCTTGTCTCTCTATCTTTCTCTCTCTAACTCGTGTTGAGGCTAATGCTAATATACTAGTTTCTTGTACTGTTGCTCATTTATGATTCATTGCTATCATTCTCTGATGCTTAGCATGCTAGATTGTGGTTAAGCCATAACTTCTGTACTAGATCTTGCTAATCAATCTAGAATCAGGTTATTGTGCTAATCATAAAGCTTAATTAGATCTATCATACTTGTGGATCCTCCCCACACGTGTGAATTCTGGAAATTTTGTCATGGTATCAGAGCCAAATTGAGCTTTGCATGCTAACATCTATGATTGTACAAGAAATTGAGAGCTAAATCAAGCAAAAAAAGCAGTTTAACACTTTTTCTCACCTTTCTCTGAAGTGTGTTTGGATCAAATCGGATTGGAACTGAATTTTTAGACCTGAAAAGTGGTAGTATAAAATTTTGAAATTCTGCACGTGTTAAAATCGGAGATTTTCAGTCCCTTCTATCTGTTGCACCACCAATACTTTTAGAAGAGAAAAAATGAACATCCGAGTGTATAAGCTCCAAAGGATGAGTAGTCTTGATAAAAGACTTCTGATATGGTTTTCTATGTGATCTTGCAATAGCACAAGCCTCACAAGGCTTGAAATCTTTGGAAAGAGATTTTGGAAGACCAATAGCCTTCACTTTCTTGACCATAGAAGACATAGATTTAAAGTTAGGATGCCCCAACCTTCTATGCCACAACTCCTCCTTAGATAACAAAGCAACTTCACAAAGGTTTGCATTCTCATAAGAATTCAACTTGAAAATTCCACCACATCTAGATCCATTAGTTAGGATCTCATCATTTTTCTTGATAAAGCAAGTATTGGAGTTGAACTTTACATCACAACCATTATCAAGCAACTTTACCGCACTAATCAAGTTTTTTGTAAGTTTTGGAATGAAAAGAACATTAGAAAGTGCAAGAACTTTTGAAGAAGCAAGTTTCAATGGAATGTTGCCAATTCCTTCTATAGAGCATTCATGATCATTAGCAGTGTAAATAGATCTCTTAAGTCCTTTGTAAGGTAAAATTGAGTCAAAAGACTCTTTGAGCAACACATATGTGAAGAGGCTCCACTATCTATGTACCAAGCTCCATCTTTCTTGAAAGGTGATGAAGAAAAACTGGACACCATGAGTGATCCTTCTCCATCACTAGCAACTGAAACTTCTTCAATCTCTTTGCAGAGATTTGCTTGCTTGAGTTGGTTTTTCTTCTTAAAGCAATTAGATGCATAGTGGCCCTTTTTGCCACAGAAGAAACACTTCACTTTCTTCTACATGGTCTTTGAAGTAGAGGGATGAGATGAATCATCCTCTTCACCATCTTTGTCTCAATCTCTGGCTTTGTCTTTGTTGGATGCTTGAGAAAACTAGTTCTTTCCTTTATGCTTGTCCTTGACAAAGAGGGCTTTGTCACTTCCACCATGTTCAAGTTTTTTCATCCTGGAAAGTTTATAGCTTTGCCTAGTTTCTTCAGAAATAAGAATTCCTTGGAGAGTTTCTAGATTAGGCAACTCCTCCTTAATGGCAAAAGACTGAACAAGATTATCATAGTCATCTTTCAAGCCATTTAAAATGACTTGAACTAGCTCATCTTGGTTAATAGTAACACCAACACAGGAAAGCTCTCTATATGAATCTTTAACTCTCGGAACATAGTTTGATGCACTCTCCTCACTTCTTTGGAAACTTTGGAAAATCTGATTCCTAAGAGTGAGTATTCTAGAAGTATTCTTTGCTTCATAGATGGAGTAAAGTGAATCCCAATCATCTTTAGCTGTGGTGCAAGATCCTATCCTATTTTTGGCACTTGTGAAATGCTTCAAAAGAAAACACTATTGACACTCAGAAGGTTCGTGTTCAATTACTTCAAACTTAGTCTTGATCTTCAGTTTCTTTCGTAGGATGCTCAAAACAATGGATTCAGAACAAAGCAAGATTGAATCAAATCAAAATGCAGTCACTCGGATTTTGGACCTATCCCTATCCTCTTTAAGAGCTTATAACTCTTGATAGACACATCAAATTAATTGGGTTTCAGTTTCTATGAAAAGTACACATCACAATCAAGCTATAACACCACTATCTTTGGATCTACGACATCACTTCGTGAGAGAGAAGCTCATTGGAGGGGAAATCTACTTGGAGAACATCGACACATCATCTTGTATTGTTGATATGCTCACCAAACCTTTGAGCAAGAGTTCCTTCATCAAGCATACAGCCAATCTTGGAATAATACCAAGATCCATGTTCAAGTCAATATAGATTGTTTTTAGGAGGAGTGTTGAAATGGAAAAATAATCCATCTTGACTTTAGGCTTGCTACAAACATTGTACCATGCAAGTATGTTGTTCATAGATGCAAATGCCAAAGTTGGCCTAGATAGAACTCGAGCTATATGAATCTGACATATCTAGTTTGATGATTACAACTTGCATATAGATTGTAGACTTAGAATAGCAAAAATATACTAGTAGAAACTCATGGCAATTCACATGCATTAATTGTAAGTGATCCATAGTGACATGCAAGGCATGCGCAAAATGAATTGGACACATGCATGATGATTTGCACATTTCTAGTTAGAACTAGGACACTTGGAAAAAGTAGGTAGAGATTCATGCATGAGATGTGACAAATGTCACATAGACTCTAGTTTTTACTTTAGATGTCATTAAATGATGGATGGTTGTGGTTCTACCTCGAGCTACCTCAAACTCCATAAATATGTGTAGCTCTCCTCATAATTTGTGATGAAGAACCAAAGCTTTGTAGCCATCTCTTGCCATTTTGGATCCACGCAGATTTTGCTTGTTGTCTCTCTATCTTTCTCTCTCTAACTCGTGTTGAGGCTAATGCTAATACACTAGTTTCTTGTACTTTTGCTCATTTATGATTATTGCTATCATTCTCTGATGCTTAGCATGCTAGATTGTGGTTAAGCCATAACTTTTGTACTAGATCTTGCTAATCAATCTAGTATCAGGTTATTGTGCTAATCATAAAGCTTAATTAGATCTATCATATTTGTGGATCCTCCCCACATGTGTGAATTTTGGAAAATTTCTCACATACTTTGGCATCGCACAAACATCTCTATCTTTGTTTTTTGGGGTTTTGGGTAATGTACATAACCTAGTGATGTTTAGTTTGGATTCAAAAAAAAAAATTCAAGGCCCGCGGGTGCTCATTTGCACCCGCGAGGCCCCATTTTTTTTGGTTGAGAGTACATGTTGCGCAACTTCTCTTGTTTTTTAGAGGATTCTTGTGCTATTTCCGAGGTGAACACTAGCATTGATCAAAATTGCTCACGTTTTTTGTGCTACACATTCTAAATCATAATGTGCATGTATATGTATTCTATTTACAAAAACATTTCTACATGTGCAACTTCAGTTTTCATTTGAGAAGAAGGCATCACCTTCGCAAATGCCTTCTACTAAATTTTAGGAGTTAGGTCCTAGATTGTGTCAACACAAACCACCAATAGATGATGTGGCAAACTTGATAAATCTTATCCAAAGTGGATATGGATAAGTACAATGAGCTGTCCCACACGTGCTGGATGCAGCTTAGAGAGAGATTATGATGAATATTTTACTAATAGTTTACTTGTGTTGTTGAGGTTCAGATTAGTGTGTAAAGTTCAAATGTACTTCTCACACGTGTGAGGCTGTTGGAGTTGTACTTTCACCAAAACTTTGTGTTTTTTCAATATTTGAGCTTCAAAACAAGTTGTGAAGAGTAAAACTAGTGATGTGTTTATGAAAATCCATTGTTTCCATTATAGATTTGATGATTGAAAGGTGTTAGAAGCTTATTAAACCTCCAAATCATTGAGAGTGAGTTTTAGGCTTATGTTTTTTAGTTCAAAAGTGAAACTAAAACCATTCTAAACACCATAGGAAGGCATTGGCACTTCCAAAAGTCAAATCCAAGCTTCTAAATTGAATAGATTGTGTAGAATACATTTTCTCAAGTCTTTTTGAGTTCAAGATCATTATAGATCTTGCTTCTTGAGTCTTGTGTGATTCAAGAGAGTAGCATTGTAGCTAAATTTTGAGAAAGAGAGAAGGGAGAACCTTTGAATAGTACATTTGTTGTACTTGTTACTAGATAGAATGGGTTCAATTGGATCCTATCTTCTTGAGGCTAGTGAAAGGCTAAATTCTAATAATTATTCAACTTGGAAAGTAATGATGGAGTCACTACTTGTGCTCCAAGAATGTATGATGTTGTCATAGGAGAGAAAGAAACACCTCAAGGAGGGCAAGATCTAGTGAGGTACAAAATGAATGTTAGGTATGAACTTCAAAAAGAAGTGGCATCTTGTACCTCAGCCAAAGAGGCATGGGACTATCTTAAAGGGATTTATGAATCCAAAAATACCTCTAGAGTGCTTATGATTAGAAACAAAGTTCTTCAAAACATTAGAGGGAGTGATGAGAGTGCTCAAGTATGTCTTGAGAATAAAGTCTCTCAATACAAAACTTTCCATCATTAGTGAGGGTATTCATGATGATGAACTTGTTCAAATCATTTTGAATGGTCTTGAAGATGAGTTCTCCATTCTTGTACAAAGCTTTGCTATTCAACATGCACTACCTTCCATTGACAAGCTCCATAGTGTGATTGTGGCTGAGGAGAGTAGAATCCTTCATTTCAAGCAAAGGATTGGATCCTTGAAGTTGCATGATGTTGATGAGAAGGCCAACATCTCAAGCAAGGGAAAGAAAAAGTCAAAGAAGAAGATCCAACACAAGGAGACCAAGAGTGATAATCAACCATCAAGCTCCAAAGGTGGAAAGAAGAACAAAGCCAAACTCAAGTGCTTCTTTTGTGGAAAGAAGGGGCACTTTGCAACCGAGTGTTACAAGAAAAAGAATGCACAAGGAGAGAGAAAACAAGGCAACCTCACTCTTGAGGAAGATGAGGATGAAGTGGATTCATCCTTGATGGCTTCTACATCAGCATCTTGTAGGTTGTAAAAAGTCTATTCTAACAGCAGTGATCAAGAATGTAGAATAGATGAAGTGGAACTATGAGTAGATTTTGATCAAACTTTTGCTCCTGTTGCTAAGCTAGTTTCCATAAGGTTGATCATTTCTCTTGCAACTACTTTCAATTGGCCTCTATTTCAACTTGATGTGAGTAATGCATTTCTCAATGGATATTTGGAAGAGGAGATCTTCATGAGGCAACCCAAGGGCTTCATCAAAGAAGATTAAGAGAAAAAAGTGTGTTTGTTGCTAAGAAGCCTTTATGGGCTTAAGCAAGCACCTAGAGCTTGGTACTCTAGGTTGAATACTTTCTTGAACTCCATAAAACCTGTTGTAAGTGCTTATGATCCTTCTTTGTACTTAAGATTCAATGATGGTAAGATCTTCATTCTCATTTTATATGTAGATGACATTATCCTTAGTGGAAATGATCATGATGGTATACAAGAAGTGAAAGTAGCATTGTTTAAAGAGTTTAAGATGGTGGATCTTGGTAATATTCATTTCATACTAGAAATAGAAGTTTCAAGAGGCAAGGATTTGAGTTTTATTTGTCAATCCAAATATGTTTCTTCTATTTTAGAAAATTTTGAAATGAAAGATTGTAAAGGAGTAGAAACTCCTATGGAGCAAAATGTAAAAATTTTCAATAGTGATGATGAAGCATCCTTTGAGGACATCACACTATATAGGAGACTTGTAGGGTCCTTGATCTATCTTACTATAACTAGGCCTGATCTAAGTTATAGCGTGGGTAAACTAAGCCAATCTATGAAAAATCCATTAGCTTGTCATTGGAAAAATGCAAAAAGGGTGTTAAGGTACATCCCGGCCACCAAGAACTTTGGCATTTTATATGATGGATCTAATCTTGCCTTAAGGGCATATTCGGATGCTGATTTTGCAGGTAATAAGGTTGATAGGAGGTCCACAAGGGCTTTTGTTACCTTCCTTTGCAACAACATAGTGTCTTGGCTTTCCAAAAAACAAGATAATGATTTCTCTATCCATTAGAGGAGTTTTGAGTTCAAAAAGACCCTTTAAGAATTCGTGCAAGATGCCTTTTTTATTATTAAAATATTATAACACTAATATTTTCTACTTGCCATAACTTTTTAATCATAGATCAAAAGTATGCATGTAACATATCATTGGAAAGTTCTTGTCGAGCACTTTCTAATGCACCAAACTTTGCTAAATTCAAACTTATCACCGAAAAGTTATGCCATTTTTAGTATGGAATCAAAATGTGGACTCAAAAAGTTACGTTACGTAGATTTCAAATTTGACTGCTTTGATTGGTCCATGTGTAAGAAAAATTTGAGAAAAAATATAAAAAAAATCTTTACAAAGGGTCTTTTTGGGATTTAGAACTCCTCTAATGTTTAACCGAATCGGAATACAAGGCACTAACATCCACAACAAAGGAGATCTTATGGTTGAAGAGGCTTTTGGTGGAGTTGCAAGTCATGCAGGCTGAGGAGTAGCCAATAATATATTGTGACAACCAATCAAGCCAAGCATTAGCAACCAATCCCACATTCCATGCTTGGAACAAGCACATAGAGATTGCTCACCATTTTGTGAGAGAAAAGGTTCAAGCAAAGGAGATCAAGCTACATCATGTGTCTTCTTCATATTGCCTTGCTGATCTACTCACTAAATCCTTGCCAAAGGCTTCATTTATCAAGTTTAGATCAGCTTTAGGAGTTGTAGATAGATGTACTATAGTTGTATCATGTAAAAATTGAGGAGGAGCGTTAGAATTTAGCAATTTTCACATGGTTTTTGATGTATTTTGACATTTATGTGGATCCACACATGTGAGGACCTTTCCACACAAGTGAAATAACACTTGTAATATTCAGATCCATTTTGATTAGCTTTCATTTGAGTCAAATATGACATCTCCTAAAATATAGGAGTTAGGTCCTAGATTGTAGGAATCTAGAAGGTCAACACAAACCACCAATGGATGATGTGGCAAACTTGGTAGATCTTATCCAAAGTGGATATGGATAAGTACAATGAGCTGTCCCACATGTGCTGGATGCAGCTTAGAGAGAGATTATGATGATTATGTACTTGATCCATGATGGATCCATTATTACACTCTCTTAAGCACTTTCTCTGTGGATGAATGCTAAGTAAATGTTTAGTAAACTATTTCTCTGTTATCAGGCCATACAGTAGCTGACTTCACACGTGTGAAGCCGTGGGTCATCATTATTTGATTGTTCTTGCTTGGAATCACAAAGATTGTCAAGTAGAAGCTTGATTTGGAAGCTAGTCTTGATATAGATCAAGATCCCAAGCTACCAATCACTCTTTGTGATCATTTGTAGATCAAATTCAGTCCTTTACTCTAAAATTTGACAACCTCCATGACCACCAGACCTCGAAATATGTGTTTATGTTTAAGTCAGTATACCATCTATTATTCCGAGGTCCATTTCGACCTCTGCTCATACATTTTTTTCAGATCATAGACACAATGTATATTAGATTGTTACCAGCTCATAGATGCTAGATTATATACCTCTGCTCATAAACTTTTACATAAATGTTTATCTCCCATCTTTTGTTGTAGATGCACGTTTTTTAGAGAGAGAGAGAGAGTTAGAGAGAGAGAGAGAGAGTTGTGGGTATTTCTTGCACAATAGTAAACAAGTGGGTCCCACCACATAAAATACTATAGGCCAAGCCTTACCTAGTGGGCCCCTCCACAGTACATTGTACAATTAAAATAATAAGTGTGAGGGCACTGGCGTCCTGCGTGTGTAAGCCCAACCCAATGAGCACACAAAATGGTTAGGTAGAAGTTGAATAAAAGATTTGGGGCCTAAATAGAATAAATAATAAAAAACTCCAAAGTCAAGTTACATGGTTCTAAGTTGAGGGAATCTCACATGAATTATGTGAGTTTGGTCCTCTTCTTATTGAACCATTAGATTACAATTAGTTTAGTTTGAATGGCTAAGATTAGGATTCTAGCCAATTAGAAAGGGCCAATGAGAGCTAAGATGGGCTCTTCTCTCAACTATATAAGGAGGCAATTTTCCATTGTAAAGGATCATCTCTATTCTCAATAAAAACTCTTTCTCTATCTATTTCTATCTCCATCTCTAGCTATCTCTCTCTCCTCTTCCTTGGTTGGGACCGAATAGTTTGGGGAAGGTGCTTAGGCCTCCCAAGTCTTTCATAACCAAGTGTCTCTCTCTCTCTCTCTCTCTCTCTCTCTCTCTCTCTCTCTCTCTCTCTCTCTCTCTCTCTCTCTCTCTCTCTCTCTCTCTCTCTCTCTCTCTCTCTCTCTCTCTCTCTCTCTCTCTCTCTCTCTCTCTCTCTCTCTCTCTCTCTCTCTACATTGGGATAGAATAGCTTTGGGTAGGCGCTCGAGCCTTCAAAGCCTTTCTCAACCTAGGAATTCTCTCTCTCTTCTCTCCTCTTTCTAAGTAGCGACCGAATAGTTTGGGGAAGGTGCTCGGGCCTCCCAAACCTCTCGCTACTTGGAGCTTCTCTCTCTCTCTCTCTCTCTCTCTCTCTCTCTCTCTCTCTCTCTCTCTCTCTCTCTCTCTCTCTCTCTCTCTCTTCTTGCTATGCAGGTGAAGGCGAGGTTGCCGCTCCCAACGACGAACCTCTATACTATGAAGACGACACAACAGTGGACGCCACACACTCACCTCATCACATAGCTTTTCTTCTTCTCTCTTTCTCTTTTCTTCTTTATCACCATTCTCTTTTTTCTCACCACTCTTTTTTCACCCAGAACTCGGATTTTGTGGGTAGATTATGGTGGTTTAGTGTTAAATTTGTCAATTTCCATGATTTTTTATTTTGAATTTACTGAAGTGTTAGTTTTTTTTACTCTCGTCTTGCCGCATAACACTTTTCCCCATTCTCTCTTTCTTGCTATCTCTCTTTCTCTCTTCTTCTTTTTCACTATTTTTCACCAAAAATTGAATTTTTTGGGGTAGTTTAATGTAGTCGAGGGGTTAGTTGTGCATTTATTTTCCGTGATTTTTTGCTTGTATGTATGTGCTTCCATAAATCCAAAAAAATCTATAAAAATTCAAAAAACACGAAAAACCTATTTTTGGCGGGAAAATTAGGTGGAAAAACGGGTTAGAGGCCATAACTTTCAAAACTGTCCAAACTAACCTTCGTAGAGCCTTCTGAAGTTCCATCTTAGTCTCACTAAGACAAGGACACAAAAATCTCTACGAGAGTTAGTCCCCAACAATTTTTTCAAATAGTCAAAAAAAAAAAATCCCTTAAGAACTTAAAAAAAAAAAAAAACTGAAAATAAAAAAGGAACCTAAGCCTTGCTGGTGAGCAACTCTATCTTTCAGAAAGCCTCCCAAGAATATTATTGATAGGATAAATCACATGAATATTGATTTTGGATCATCATTAGCCTTGGATGATGCTCTTGTTGATGATGACCCGTTGCATGATATAATTAGTTCATCAATGCCTTGTGATTCAATCCATGTCTCCAAGTCTCTAGAACGTTCTTACCACCCAACCACACCTATCCTAGATGTTGCACATGAGTCCTCCATGATACTCCACGTGGATTCCACAAACATGACCACCCCTTTTAAAAAAAAAACACGTCTTGGACGTATTATGACTAGTTTGAAAGACAATTGCAAATTACTACGCACTGTTGATGTGTCAAAAGACATTCTAGGTTCTTTGTCTGACCTTCCTCTTCCACCTAGCTTACAACCATTAGTAAAAAGTTTCATTAGAAGTAGATATTCGTGTTGGCCACTCCAATCACCATTACCATATAAATGGAATACCATTTACGTATTAGGGTCGAATGTACATGATCATGCCTAGTGGACACTTTTCTGAGACTGGTTTGGGCCTTTTTGCATTGAGTAGTATTGAGGTCCCTCTAAATAGTGTTGTGACATTGATGCCATATGCAGGACCTTAATACAATTGGGGTGATTGGCATGCTTTGTGTCGTCACGAATGGAGGATACAAGTATATGGCTTGAATTCAAATGCTTGTTATTTAGAGGAGCAACGCATGCGAGGCAACATCTCAAGGGCAAATCATACATACATTGATGGACGTCCAGATGTGCATGGAAACATTGCTGCATATATAAATAGTTCCATTGGCCACCCTCTATTGACGAATTGTGATTTTGAAGAACGCACCAATGGAAAAGAAGAATATTTTACTAGGAATGTAAAGGGCACTTATGTAATGGTCTGTGCCACTAAATCTATTAGGTTTGGGGGGGAATTCTTCATCAAGTATAGTTTCAACCGTCCTCTACCCAAATGTTTTCAAAAGACAATAAGCCTCAAATGTGAAAATTTAAATTTTGTTGATATGCAGAGATGTATAATCCATGCATCTTGATTGTATTTGGTTTGTGTCATTAAATATGTCAAATGTTAGGAGCATTATTTGTCATTTGCCTAGATGTTTACATAAGATAATAAGTGAAAGCTAATGAATGTGAAATTTATAAATATGTAAATATGTAGAAGCGTGCAATTCTTTGAGTTCATTGAATGTTAACAAGTTGAAAAGAAAAATGGTCTAATAGATATATTGGTATGTTCAAACTTTTCAAACAAAGAGGTATTTTATATTCATATGCAACATTTAGATCTATCAAGTATTGGGAGGAAATGTTTATCAAGCATTGTTTCAGCCTACCTCTTTTATTTTGGTATATAGAATTCTGCATCCTCATTTAGCATTGGAGAGAATAATCCTCGTAATGGTCGACATAGAAGAAACATCATCAAATTAAGGTAGTAATAAGGGCAATAAAAGTTAAACAATCATCAACTTGTAATTGCTTCTCTCTTCCTTGTATTTGGGCCTTGATGGTTGCATTTGGGCTCTGATACCCTGTTAAAATCAGAGGTTATGAACCTCATTTGATACTAAAACATTGAAAAAGCATCAAAGGTTTCACTTATATCTAATAGATATAAAACTAGCACACAATTCAACCTATTTTGCATCTAATTGGCAAGAGCTTTTGAACACCACAATAAAACTAGAAATAATTGACCTTCACATCCTATCACACACGTGGAAAGTATAGTGTACTTTGTTCAGATTCAAATCTATTCATTAGACACAAAAAACATCACATTCATTATTCATCAATTTTTCATTAAAGAACAAACTTGCCAAAATCACCATCTCTTGATAATCTCTCAAGGTATATACAAAATGAGCTCTCAATCCATATCAAATGATCTCGGATATGAGATTAGGGTAGAGTGCCAATAGGGTAGACCCTAAACCCCTGGCTATCAAAGCCTTAGATCATGCATAATTACTCTCTTGGTAGCTCGAGTCAACTGTCTTACAAAAGTAGGTGGCCAAAAAAAATCTCATCATAATATAATTCACTTAGAAAAAAAAATATAACCTCATCATAATATAACTCACTTTAGAAAAATATTTATTTAACTAATTTTATCTCATTATCAACATGCCCAAAAAAAAAAACTGCATGGATAATCCAGGCAGAAGATATCTGCGCGTGGATATCTTTAACGTCCGGTCCGGTCCGGTGAAGAAGTAGTACAAACTAAAATTTGCGTGGATAATCCACGCATGGATTATCCAAGTGAAAACATATATTTTTTGGCGCCATGTCAAAAAACACTGGTGGACTGGCCAGAGGCGTGTTCAAAAACTTTTTGGCATGGATAATCCACACGTGGATGTTCCACGCAAACAAAATTTCTGAAAAACAACTAGGCATCGACTGTCGTGTGGATACTCTGTGTGGATAAACACAGAGTTTTCTAGTTGTGTTCCTGTAAGACTGTTAGTTGTTTTTGTTATGGGTTAGGAGTGATCATGCTTAACTCTTTCTCTGTGGGTTCATGGACATTGTACCTAGGGGGTGTTGCTAGTTCCAGTGTATGCTGAGATACTGAGACTCTTTGTTAACTTCAAGAAGATACTGAGAATATTTTTCATTCAAGCAAAGAATGCTAAGTTTTTTGAGACCTGTTACTTTTATACCCCATTGTCAAGTCATACTAGTACTCAAGTGTTTCCTTTTTTATCTACTAATGCTACCTCTTTACTATTAAATCATGGCCCATTTCACTACTCATCAGTTAATAGGAGCTTTATTACATCATAAGAGAAGAATAGAGTGATTTAAAAGACACTGAATGCTGAAATTTACATACGTTACTTTCTCTATTCATGAATGTGGTTATTACAAGCCTTAGAATGTGAAGAAGTTAAAGAAGTATGGAATTTGAGAGAGTAAGGTTGCCTTTCCATTCACTAGCTTGTTCTCAGATTAGTAAGCTATGGAAAGCAAAGATACACTACCATTATAAAGACCTGTCAAGCAGTGCTCTACACTTGTTCTCACTGGCCAGCATCATGAGCCGCTAGTTACCTGGAATCATAATAGGGTAGCACTAGTTCCCTCTTTGCTTATGAGCTCATGATTCCAGAGCACTAGTGCCTTTTCTGATTGCCACATACAGAGGCTTCTCCCCTGTTTGGCACATTTTTGGTTTCAAAACCACCTCCATCTATGGACTACACTGTGCACCTAAAGTGCCCTCTGTTTGCTATGAAGCAGTAGGGCCATGTCTTCCCAAAAGCAGTGCATAACCCTCTCTAAATAGATGCGAAGTCATCTCTGTCATGGGCAGACAGTAGTTGACCCAGAAGTATTCAAAATCATGCTAAGTGATTCCTATTCAACCAGCAAAGGAGTCTCCAACAGGATGCTTCCCATTTTCTCTCTCTGTGGACCAAGGGACTCGAGTAATTTTCAATGGAACATTTCCAACGAATGGTTCTCTCACACGATTGACACCTGAGCCCTCTCCACTGAGCACAATCTAAAAGTAGCACTGAGGTACACAATTTCCTCAATACCAGTTTAGTGCCATTTCATAAATCTATTTTGACATTGAAAGAGAATGATTTGCATTGTGTTGTGAATGTGAGAAATGACCGCATCTCATAGAATGGTGATATGTGTGGGCTTTAAGAATGGTTTAAAAAATACATGTATCATGCTTTTCGATGCTTAGTATAAATTGTTAGATAAGTACCTTGCTTAAAGTAACTCACAATGGTCTTGTGTACGTGTTTTGAGATAATTTTATAGCATCATGTGTGTGTGCCTCAATCAATATAAACATCGTAGTATGACTAGGTGATATGGTTTTTACTATTGGTTTCTTAATATGTTTCTTGTTCATGTTGATTTTCATAACCCGAACTCTTTGAAATAGAAGAGCGGACTGTACACCATCTATACTTGAAACACACCACATTGGTTAAGAGTCAATCTAGTCACCTCCGCCATTGGAACTGCTTAGCAAAATATTTAGGCCTAATGGAAAAAAATACTACCGCCTAGCAAACAAGGTGGTGCGTATAACTGGCACCCTCACGTTGCATGGAAATAATCATGACATAGTGTCGCATTATAATTTGATGTATGTTGATCTTAGTTCAATCATTGCACAATGATCGGTTGAGTACCCTTGAGAGCCCTAGAACAAAGGACGTGACTCAAAGTATAGAGGAGGAAGTGTAATAGATTATCTTTCCTCTATGATGGTCCGGGCTTTTGGAAATGATGAATGAAAACCAATTTCAACCCGCAGTAGGGGATGTCTGCCAACTAATCCGAGAAGAAATTCCACACTATTTCTTCTACACCCAAGCACTCTACCCTCATTTACGCTCCAGGGACACTTTGTTTAGAACACAACGATTGGGGAGGGGGGGTATAGCTATTTCGAAGCATACAAGTTCACAATTGATGGATTCTGGTATTTAACCTATGCCATTTCCACGAGCCATATAGTCATCCAACCAATCCTACCATTTGAGCAAGCGGTACAGCACCTGGATCAGTCGGTAGTACCAATAGACGATTAGAACAAGACCTAGGAGTAGAAGCAAGAAATGAAGGTAGGGTTGAAGGCTCCTCTACAAAATCCTACATAGAGGGGTGGATGGTCTAGAGAATAGGCTAAAGGAAAGTGGACTAAGGAGCACAGGGGGGTTGGGATGGACCAATCCTATGTACACATAATATTCTAGGATACCAGTCACATGAGAGTGGAATGGAAGCCAAAGAAGAAACTCACCTTAGTTGGGTCATATTCAGCTAAAAAAGGATGCTCTCAGACACTTCAAAGTAACAACAGATACTATCATTAGTTGTCTTGAGAAGATTGTCAATGACAAGAGAACTTTGCATAAGCCTATCATCTCTTATATGGAAGATTGGGCAGGTCGATCAGCTTTTGAATTGAAAGGTATTATCAAATGTGGAGATAGGAGGTCCATGTATACATGTTATGTATGACATATATGATGAGTAGATGAGGAGAAGACCCACACCTCCTAGAGTTTTTTGAACCTGGTCAAGTAAGCATCTCTGGCACTGGCATTCACTAGAACATCCCCAATACATAACACTATGAGACAAACTAAGGCATGATAGAGGAGCGCTGACCATGCCGATATTGCCCCATATTTTGCAGTACTGGTCTCTACGTTATGATCTTAGGACTCGATACTACGATACGTGGCCTTCGAATAGGAGATTTAGCAATAGAAGTGGATAATGAGGGATTCCAAGTAAAGGCCACACTATACATCAAGATAAATCAACAATGGATATTGATGACCACCCGCACCATACAATTACAATTGATTGATCAAGCTTTTACCCCAATAGACTCCTCATGACTACTACAACATTTGGTGATCTACCCCTACCACGAAATTTTTGTCAGGTGGTGCGGCAAGGAGTGGCCTACTATTACTTTTATGGCCCTCATGTCTAGCGGTTTCTTACCCCATATGGGCTATGGAACCACCCTTAGGCAGAGTTACCTAGACTCAAGATGTTAGAAACCATGATCGTAGAATCCAGGAACCAATACCAGAGAGAGGGTATGAGAGTGCCGTCTCGAATGTCGAATTAGGTGATATGCGAGCAATGTCGAAGGGGTACATGGACATGATGAGTGAAAAGATCCACACACTAGCAGCCGATGTGAACTTTTTGAAATGACAACAAAATATGATAGGTCAGCGACACCCCATAGACAACCCTAACCCATTGGTGTGCTGCCACTGTAAAGGAAACCACCTAAATCGAAATTATCCAAATTAGTGTGTGGATAATGCAAGAAGCCAGAACATCTAGAGGATAGATGTTGGACTCATAGAGATGCACTGAATATGGGCAATAGAATGTCTGGCCCCATGAACCATAGACCCCAAGACATAGCCGGACCATCGAGAACCCCCCAGTTTTTACAACAAGGGCCCAGAATTGATCCACGAGACAAGGGGAAAGCACGCTTAGAGGATGATCGAGCTCCTATAAACTTCATTGAACTAGAAACAATAAATTAGACTGCAAAAAGGAAGGAAATCTTAGTAGTGACAAGAAGCAATCTCTAGACTGAGCTATCCATACCTACGCCCTCATAGATGGACAAGACACAACCAATGACCAAGTGCTAATCCAACCAAAGATAGAAATTGCAGTATCTAGGGAACGAGGGAAGGTGAGCAAGGGAGACAACATCCCAGACCCTTAGGCCCAAAAAAGACTAGCAAAGGAAAAATTGGAATAGGGGCAAAGAGAGCAAGAAATAAGACACGCAAAATTTGCAAGGATCTAGACAGGAACCTGAGAACAGGAAATATCAATTGGAATCTGGCATTAGAGAATATGAAACTAGAAATAAGATTGTGGCAGCTGGTTCAACTATCACCCACCATTAAGTGCACTATCTGGCACATGATCAGGCCACCTAAACCAGTGGAAATCTCTACAGTGGGACATGTAGAGGCGAGAATCTTGGACCGTTAGTCCCCTAAGGTAGATGTGTTAATTGATGGTCTCATTGTATCAGGAGCCATAGTCAATGCAAGATCCATCATAAATATTATTAGCCTAGAACTAGCTAACAGATTGGGATTCATGCTAAAACCAGCCACGTTGATTGCCCTCAAGCTAGCCAACAATTCAATGATCAAACCATAGGAAGAACTTAAGGACGTAGCGATTACTATAGCAAACAAGACCATCTAGGTAGATTTCGATGTCATGCGGATGTATGTAGGAAATAGGAGATGCGTCATAGTAAATGGCTATCTAGAAGCTCCCCAATCAGAAAGAGCCCCCATACCTGAGACAGAATGGTAGGAAATATCCAGCAGTGAGGAGGATTTCTAGTCTAGCACTAATGACGATGAGCCTGATTGCCAAGTACTAGGTGTGGAGTGGAATTCCCCATAAAAACGACCTCACAAAGTAAGGGATGCTGACATTTGCTTGATAAACCTAGAAAGCCCAAAAGACCTGAGGGACATCAAAGTAAGGGCTGCATTACAAAAGAGGATAAAGAGAAATACGAACAATTGTGCAAAAAATATCAACACATTTTTGCTTGGGACTATGGAGATCTGAAAGGCATTCCCCTTGATCTAGTAAAACACACTATACCACTTAAGGAGGGGGCAAAGCCCGTATGCTAGAAACAATGGCGATTATTCCACCACTTAAAAGACAGAGTCTATAAAGAGCTGGAACCATTCAGGAGTGCAGGCTTGATATTTATTGTAGAGAACACCGAGTGGTTCTCCTTGATAGTGCCACGAATGAAAAAGAACTCCACACGCATCTGGGTGTGTGTAGACTACAAGCAATTGAACAAACAAACTAGGAAGGACTACTTTCCACTACCATTTATTGACCAGGTTTTAGAAGAGATGGCAGGAAAAGAACAATACTCGTTTATGGACTGTTTTGTGGGCTATAACTAGATAGCCATAGCAGAGGAAGACAAATTGAAAACCACCTTCACTACTACATTTGGAGTATTCGCCTACCATGTCATGCCATTTAAGCTGACCAATGCACCAGGGCCCTACCTACCAACGATTTATGAACGAACAATTTTAAGATATTTTGGATGAGAACCTCAAAATATTCATAGATGACCTCTGTGGGACATCTACAGTCTCTGACCATCTCACCATACTAGAAAAATATTTCCAAAAATACGCAGCCACGTGCATCGCCCTGAACGCCAACAAGTGTCTATTTGGGGTACCATATGGAGTGTTGTTTGGTCATGTGATCAGTAAATACGACATGGCCACCGATCCCGAAAAGATTGCCATGATACAAGCTGTGATAGCCCCAACCACTGCGAGCCAACTTCAAACCTTCCTAGGATCAAGTGGCTACAACAAAAGATATGTATTGGCCTATGCTTTCCACACGTACCCCATGACAAGTTTATTTAAAACCGACACCAAATGGTCATGGGATGAAGAATGCGAGAAGTCCTTCCAGGGATTAAAGACGGCCCTAACTAATGCCCCAATTCTAAAACCACCAATGTACGATAGGGAATTCTACGTATTCACTAGCAGCACTGATACATGCATCAATTGTTGTTTAGCCCAGATTTGGGACAAAATCTACCACCCCATTATCTTTATAGGGAGGAAGCTGAACAAAGGGGAACTTAACTACTCAAAAGCAAAGAAAAATGTCTAAGTTCCTGGAAGGTGCCGATCCAGCCCTTGTGGATGTGGCAACGATTTTCCTAATTGATTCCATAGACTAGCAGAAAACCAGTACTTCCTAGCATCTTGTGTATTGGATCTTAGAACAGTAAGTTGTCCTACATGGACTACTGTCAGAATATAGGGCTTGAGAGGAGAGTCAGTATAGAGAGGAGACTAGATGGTTATTCCCTATTGAATTCGTTCTTAAAGAGTATAAGTTGAATGTCTAAACCAAAAAAAAAAAAATTGATAATCACCAATCTGGACCGGTTTCAGAGTTGGGGCACTAAAGCCTCATCGTGCATACATTCACACACACATCAATGACACGGTCTTAGACACAATACTGATGACTTGCATCCATATCATCCCATCTCCAATCCTGAGATTTGCATTTGCATATCCCTCCATGCATGGGTCCAAAAGTGGGCATTGCCTTACATCTGATAGAATTGGGAGCATTTGCCATTTAGGTCACAGGTGGGTTTTTGCAGGTATGAAGACACCAAACTGTTCAAAGATGCTGTGGTTAAATCAAATCCGGTTGCAGATGGGTCCTAAGGGCTAAATAGATGGCCTTTGGGTAGGAAGCTGTTGAAGACATCCTACCAACTCACTGTGGTTAGCATCACCTAGCAAGGGTGCTGAGCCCACTAACTTGATCCACCACCAGGAGCTGGTCTGCGAAACCAGAGACTCTAGGTCCGCCGTATGGGGACCATACTACCCAGTGGTAGTCGCCAATGTTAGCCGATATTTTCGCACGGAAAATCGGGCTAATATTGAGGTTTAAGTTTGCAATAATTGAAAAAACCGACATGTAAAACCCGATTATCAGAGAAAAATCGGCACAAATTTGCCTTAGATTTGGGTCCCAGCCCGCCCTAAAGTAGCTAGACATAGTTAAAAAGTAAGAAACTGATTTTCGAAAAAATCGTCAAAAATATTTTGTGGTCAAGTTTCGTAAGACCGAGCTAGAAGTGTCGGTCCACCTAGAATTGGGTCCCAGCCCATCCTAAATGAGGCTAGAGAAAATTTTGCGGCCTTAGAAATGACCGGTAAATATTTTACGGCTTTTCAAAAAATGGCCAGTTGTAAAAAAATAGCCGGTATGACCGTGCTAAAATCTCACCATGTATCAAGTCCATTTTTACTAGTATATAATTCACTCAGTGTATTTTTCAAGGAAACCGTGTTGTCGTGGGAGCCCTAGTCATGAATGCAGAAAAAGTCAACCACAGAAGAAAAAACTGAGAAAGAAAAGTTACGGGTAAAAATGGTACTGGGAAATATGGATTCAGTGTCAAGGAGTCACAGAAACCCTAACGGCAAAGTTTGGGCAATTTATGGGCAATTAATGAAATGTGCGGGCCAAGTGGTTACCCAACCGACCAAAAATCCAGACAAATGAGCAGTAGGCGCACGGCCCTTGAAAAAACGAAGAAAGGCCAAAAATGAAGGTACTTAAAAAAAAAATGAAGGCCGCCTACTAAAAATAGGGGTTGAAAAAGGGCCTCACCCAAATTTTGGATATTAAATGCCAAAACACCTTGGAGGCTAAAAAATTTGGGAGGTACACCCACTAGCCATTGACATTTTGGGCTTCTAGGGTGTACAAAAGGGGAAACTTAAATGGCCTCCCTAGCCTTTGACAAAAATGGCATCTTGGCTAGTTTTGGAAGAGAGCCTTGAATGCACCACTCCCCCACTCTCTTATGGAGGCCACTAGGTGTACTATCAAATGGGTTGAGGACAAATGACAAAGAGGGCTTGAAGGGCATGAAAATTGGCAAAGCTTCATTTTGAAGGGGGACACTTGGGTTTTCCTATAAAAAGGAGCCAACTCTTTGTATTTGAGAGGGTGTAAAAAATGTGTGTTGAGAGTTAGTGTTGAGGGGATATGTGTAAAATGTGTGTTGAGAGTTAGTGTTGAGGTTATGTGTGTTGAGAGTTAGCATGTGTGTAAGTGGGATGTTGAGAGGTAATTCTGTTTGGTGAGAGAGATGGATTGTGTTTTCCTTTTCTTCGATGCTTGAAATGGATGTTTGGTGAATGCTTAAGTTGGAGAGTTCAATATTATTCTTGTTCTCACTTTATGTAGTACTTGTGGATCGATGCCTGGTTAGTAATGCTTGTTTCATAGTTGTTGATGCATCGTTAGTGTAGTTACATTTATGTTGAGGGAGAGGGTGAGTGGGTGTTTCATTGATTGGTGTTTTTGGGTGTTAAGTAGGGTAGTTACTTCTTGCTATCTTACTTTGGTTTTAGGTTGTGGTGGTAGTCTCTCACACATCAGAAGAATAGTGGATGTTTGTTTCTTACTCATTGTTTTGGTTGGTAGAATGTGTTGAGAGTTGGAGGGTTTCAATTTTTAAGCGGGTTTAGTGTTTGCATTTGTTTGTGAGGTGACTATCGTTGCTCATCATATGTTTGAAAGATTCTGGTCTATTGACGGATTAATGCCATTGTCGAATGCAAATGTGTGTTAGTTCTATTTTTGGTTTACTCCGTATTAGGATGTGTGATTGAAAGGCAATCACCTTGTTTTGTAGGGTTGAAAGAACGACATGCTTGTTTGGGGATGAGTGAATGTCAACTGATGTTTAGTAACCGTTGAGAGGTTGATTGGTGAATGCGCATCGTATACTCGTTATTCTCAAAGCAAGAAGTTGTGGAGAAGGCTTACACCTCTTTGTGCATTCGCTGTCACATCTTGCTGGAGGCCGCCCCATCAATTGCTCACTGCCTTTGCCTCTATGTGCCCTCGGAGCAGCCGTTTTTGCCTATCTGCGGCTGTTTCTGCCTACCTTGACCTGCCTACTCCTACTCCTCGCTGTCTGCGACCCTCTATCAAGCCTGCCTGCGGCCACCTGTGGGCTACCTGCTGGCCCTGCGATCTACTATGGCCATGTACTACCTGCCCCTGCGACTTGCCTGCCTCGTGATCTGTTGCGGCGCACTGTCTACCTGCGGCAACCTGTGGGCTACCTGCCTGCCTCGCGATCTGTTGCAGCACACTGTCTACCTACGGCAACCTGTGGGCTACCTGCCTGCCTCGCGATCTGTTGCGGCCTGCCCTGCCCTGCTACTGATCTGCCCTCTGTCTGGGACCTACTACCTATCTAGGGCATGTTTTCAAGCTGTTTTTTCCTGCAGCCGCCTACTATACCTACCTACGACGTGGAATCATCTACGAACGGAGTCCTGTGACCTGTTTTCGGGCTCCCCTGTCTACTGCGATCTGCGATGACCTGCCTCACTGTCCATGTGTTGGCTGTGAAATGTGCGACAACTTGCGAAATTTTTTTGGCAGTCTGTGGAAAGGTGTTTTCCAGTTCTTTGCTTTCATTGTCCATCCATGTGTTGGCATAAACGACAAGCTCAATCGATCGGTTTGAAGTGTGAAGACAAACGAAAGTGGTTCAAAGCATTCATGACTAGCATCTCTTCGACTTTACAGCTACCTAATTACACATTGAGGCAAACGAGTACTTGACCTATGCACTGTCTATTCATTTCAGTTCCATGAACTTATGTTGGCCAATCCCTTCGTAGTATGATATCATAGCTTTAATCACTTGTGATGGAATGAAACTTTTGCAAATATTGTAGTAAAGCAAGTTTTAAAGAGATCAAGTACATCGATTTAAAAGAATGAGTCATACAAATTGTGTTTTGCTACGATTGTATTTTGGGGTTGTATCCATATAACCAAGTGAATACTTGGGAGCTTTTATAGTGAATCGGTTTTAGCATTAATTCAAACTCAGTTCGGAATCATAATATTTTATAAACAGATGTGGCATGGCTAATTAGAACGATGATTGCCTATTTCCAGCTTGTTTAGGGAAAGTGATAAGTAAATAAATTTTGTTTCGTACTGATTTAGAATGTGTTGTACGGAGAGAATTGTAGGTTGGGTAGTTTATATGTTTTTTGAAGTGTTTCTTACGGTTTTTGTCATTATGAAGTGTATTAATTGGACCCGACCTCTATGAAACACCAGAGCGGGCCGTCCACCATCTGCGGTTGAAATACACCGCCTTGGTTAAAGCGTCACACTAGTCACACCACACCCACCGTCGCTACTGTCTAGTGAAATACCTAGACCCGACGGTCGGCGAAAATACCGCCGCTTAGCACACAAAGCGGTGCGTATAACTTGCACCCCACAAGCACATCATAGACAGTAAATCGGTTTTCAGCCCATGTAAGATCTTTACCAACTGTAAGCCGAATTCATTGGAGAAAGAAACGTTAGCGATCAAAAGTTTTTGTAAAACCATAATTCTAGGAAGCTAGTGAATCATTGAACCAAAAGTACTAGCACCCCCTCCTTGCAACCGTATCTCTGAGAGCTTGGAAAACTCTCATCGGTTGGGAAGCATGGGGTAATAGAGGAAGCCCCCAAGATTGGATGTGGCAGGACCTTCGTTACTCATGTAGGGCATAGCCACCATCAGTATTGGTGCCCCTTGACTTTTTTAGGACGTTTTGGCTGGACCAATCCCCTACCAAAAATGGCCCTAACAACAGGTTTTTTTTTACCAGAATGTAGATCCTCGCGTGGTAGAGATATTCCACATAATCAAGTGTCACGTCATCAAAAGCTTATCTAGTACTATAAATCTTTGATCTACTCCAAAGCACCTGTACACAACAAAAACAAATGGGCAGAGCTTGGATGCAAAATCATCAAATCCCCTTGGTAGTAAGGTGCATTTTCACTTATATAGAGAGTGGAGAGTCCTTCCAAAGTGAGTGAGGTGTCAAGTTCAATTGCATGAGGTGTGAGGAAGACTCCAATTGAACTTATGGTGAAGTGGAGTGCATGGATGAGGTGTATTAGTTAGAGAGGGTGAATGGGTGATGTGTATTAGCTTGGGAGGGTTATTATGATGATTTGGCATATGAAGTGAGAGTTTAGGAGGGTGCCCCATTCTAGGTGTTTCATGGTTACAACTTGGGAATTCACCCAAGTGCAATCTTCTAAAGGAAAAGCCAAGGTATATGTCCATCTTGTTTTGCATAATGTTCTCTTTTTTCTAGAGGTTGGCCATCTTCAATCATGGTCATTGGCACTTATTTTCTAGAGGCTACCCATCCTCAATCATGGTGGAAAAGGTCACTAGGGTGGTCAGACCCTTGGCCTTGTCCTGTTCTTTATAAACTCCTCTGAGCCTTCATTAAAGACTTAGTAATAAGCCTTCTTTATAGATTCTCTTGAGCCTTCATTATAGACTTTATCAAAAAGCCTTCTTTATATTGTCTTTAAGCTTAGAAAGCCCTTGTTTCGATTCTTGTTCTTCAGGCACTTTCGAGAGTACCTGCACATTCCCTCAAAGTAAGGTCAATATTCATACCATCTAACATGGCTCATAAAAGATTCTTAGTTCTACATGTATCAATGCCTGTTACTCCAAAGTAATAAATTCATACAATATCCTAAAAGAATATTGATCATTGGTAATTCTATATCATCAAAGTCTATCTGGGCTTTGAAGTTATAAAAGTCTTTATTACTTAGAGGCAATTTGTCTCTACAAATTACACCCCTCCAACGCATAAAGCGTTGTCCTCAACGGACATTTCTCAAATAATCTTTTTTAAAATTTTTGGATATTTTTGGAAGAATTCTTCTTCCATTCATCTTGCATCCATAATCGGATGATCCTTAACTTGAGGAGATATAGTGTTTTCACTAATCTCTTACTTTCAAATCTTATCTTTGTGCTTCAAAAAGCAAGAACTACATGGAAAGAATCAAGAAGACAAAGACTTATGCTAGGCATAACGAAGAACCTGATGACAACGAAACACGAGATGCCTACCTGCGGAGAACCAGAAGGTCATGTATCAAGAACATACAACCCAAACCAGTTACGACCATTAAATCTTTGAAGGCCATACTAGTGAAACAAGGGAAGAATTTTCTAAACCATAATGATTGTCCCTTAGGACCGCAAGAATGTTTCAAATGTAGATCTTGAAATGCTTTAAAGAATAACATCAAATAGGATGGTAGATCCTAAGTTGATTCCAAGAATGATTTTTGATTCGAATATTATCGAGTGTTCTTTCTTTGAATGTTTCAATCATGTGTGTCATGTGATCTAAGCTTTTAGTAGCTTAGTGCATGTCATGTAACGTTAGTTTACACTTATTTGCATACTTTATGCAAAAATAAACTATGATGAAATGTTGAATTCAATCAACCCTACATGAGAAAGAACTTATAGTGACTATCCTTAGAGTATAGAAGCATTGCTTCTTAGAAATGACTTCTTGACATCATGTATAGGGAGCCACAACTTTCTAAGAAAGTATATATGAAGAGACGAAACGTTTCAATTGCTAAAGCTTTGCTAGCTTTCAACCCTAAATTTGACAAGTAATTGTTTGCAACACAAAATCATTCGTGCTCCACAAAGGACCAAGAAGGTCAACCAAGTACCATGGGGTACAAATATTTGATCTGATATTGTGACAATAACAGAAGTACTTTAGGACGTGGCTAATCCGCCACTCTTGTAATCCATGATCAGTTATAGATGCTTAATCTTTCTGATTAGGGAATTTACTCGATGCGACACGAAAAAATTCACAAACTATATACATTCTGCTTGATGCATAAAACAATAAGACGAAAATATATAGAATACATGTCCGCCTGTGAGCAAGACAATTTTGTAAGAGGATCAGCAGATCTAGAAGTCCGCTAGTAAGCGAGACATTATTCATGGGAGAGCTGTATTTTTCTCACGCCAATACACTGTGTGGATCTATCACACAGTGCTTGAAATCAGAGGATCAATAGATAATATTGTAGCTATTATGTGCATATTATTCCAAATGATTGTATGATCTTGAATGAACATTTAGAGTGGCTAACCAGATAATTACAAGAGTGGCAGATTAGCCACGACCTAGGGAGTATCTGCTGACGTCATGCCATGAGATCAGATTACTATACTTCTGGGTACTTGCGTGATCTTTGGTGGTACTCCTTGGGGCGTGAGCGCTGAACGGGTTCGTTTACCTCGTCTCTTGCATATCATGCAAGAAATCAACAACTTTATGGACCTTAACAGACTTTGTCTCAACATTTACTAGAGATCTAGGTTGAAAACCATACATAAGCATAAAAGGACTGTAACTTGTAGCAGAATGTTTTCTACTATTATATGCAAACTCAACTAGTGGGAAGTAATCTTTCCAATGAGATTGCCTATGAGAAACATACGTCCTCAAAATATCTTCTATAGTTTGATTAGTCCTTTCTGTCTGGCCATCTGATTCAGGATGATCGGAAGAACTTAAAATCAAAGAAGCTTCCAGTTTATGAAATATTGATGACCAAAAGTGACTTGTGAACTTAGGATCTCTATCACTAACAATGTCACTTGGCAGACCATACAACCAAAATAATCTTTCAATAAAGATTTGGGCTAAATCAAAAGCCTTTATAGTTGACTTTACTGGTATGAAAACAACTAACTTAGTTAACCGATCCACTACAACCCAAATATAATCATTTTGTTGTTGGGCCTTAGAAAGTCCAACTATAAAATCCATAGATATGCTCTCCCATATCTTATCAAGGATATCTAGATGCAACAAACCACCAACCTTATGGCATTGCTAGTTGACAAGGGTTTGACCAAATACTGAAGGCTCTTCAAAATACTACAACGCCACATCCAGATCCTTAGTAACAGTAGTACCCTCGACAAGACAATGTTTGGTGTCCTATTTGTACCCAAAATCACACTTCAAACAAGTGTCTGGTACTGAAGCAGAACTTCAAACTGACGTACAGATACTATCAGCTATCCAATGCATCCTCGCACAACATTGTTTATTGCCCCTGTGAGAGATTTCAACTAGTTTAGTCTAGTTTAGTCACATTTTGGTAAATTGTCAATAAGAGGCCAAAACTCATTTTAGACTTAGAGATAAACTTTTTGAAGTTATATTAGTTTAAAATACATTCAATAAACACTTTTGGAAGGTTTGGGAAAGTTGGTAGTCGATTTTGAGAGAGATTCAAATTTGAACTTTGGGTACATTGAATCTAGACCCAAAAATAGTAGGGTTTACATTTTGGAGGGAAAGCCAAGTGGCCAAATAGGGTTTGGAAACTCTATAAAATAAGGTAACTCGTGGAGAGACACATCTTCTCTCTTCTCTCTCTCATTTCATCATTATACATGGTTCTCTTTGGGTTCTACTATCATTGGTGCACTATCTTGGTGTTATCTTGCAATTCTATGTGTAGAATGATCATTTATTGCTATTTTCGGTTCCACACGTGTGAAATATAGTAGGGTACTGTAATTGTACGGACAGCAAACATATTTTATGTTTTGGTTCATGTTTGATCAATATCTCTTAGAGTTTGCATCTCATTTTGTGTGTAGATGCTGATTTTTCTACATTGGCAGGATTGTTGGTTTGCTCCTTATTGTAACCAATGATTTGGGATATGGATTTGGATCTTGAATGATCTGAAATCCTTCACATGGTATCAGAGCTCTTGTGTTTCAGGTTATGAAAGGATCAGCCATCTTTAGCAAGGATTTGGAGGAGTTACCAATGCTAGAGCATGCTAGATTGATTTCTACTCAAAAATCAGCATTTTTGCATGTGTAGAATTGATCTTTTGTAGGTCAAAACTCAATATAGGGTTATATACTTGATCAATTCTGATTTCACACTTGGTTACTAGATTTAGATGATATTTGGTGCATTAGGAAGGTCTCATTGGAGTCTACAAGAAGATATACCAAATTTCTAAAAATTGCATGTAGAATTTGAGATATTCAATCTTTTGTGATTTTGTCAAAACCCTAATTTTGATTGGATCTCTAGTTTGTGAGGTTACTTCATTTGAGTGTGTTTCAATCTTAGGAAGTGGCAAGCATCATTAGATTGAGGATAGATCATAGGTTGATCAAGATTTCACTATTCTATGTGTTGATTTTCTAGTTAGAAGTGCTAGAAGAGATTTGAGAGGTTCCATATCTTTGTGATTTCTTCTTGAGTTCATTTGTTGACATTCAAGAGAGTTCTTTGTGCATTGGAACAGGTTGAAAGAAGAAGATCAGGTCACTTCGACATGGCTACAAGTGGTGGATTTATGTTGGAGAGCAATGATAGGCTTACCTCAATCAACTATTCTACTTGGAAGGTGAGGATGAAGTCCTTATTGGAGATGAATGAGTTAATGGAGATTGTTGCAGGTGTGGAGGAAAGGCCTCAAGCACCTCAAGGTCAAATGAGGTATGACAAGAGAGCAAAGAAAGCTCTACACATGATTAAGATGAATGTTACCAATGAACTTCTCAAGGAAGTTGGTAAGTGCACATCATCCTTGGAGGCTTGGGAAGCTTTGAAGAAGCTTTATGAATCCAAGTCTACATCAAGAGTGCTTACTCTTAGGAGGGAAATCTTTCAAAGTTTGCAAAAGAAGGAAGAGAGTACTCATGCTTTTGTTTTGAGGGTTAAGGCATTCAATGATGAGTTAGCATGTATTGATGAAAGCATTAAGGAGGTAGAGCTTGTTCAAGTTATACTTAATGGCTTGTTGGATGATCATGCTAATCTTGTTCAAAGTTTTGCTATTCAAAAGACTTTGCCAAGTATTGTGGATTTGCAAGAGATCTTGGTGAATGAGGAGTATAGGCTTCAATCAAGAGGAGGTGGATCTACATCGACATCTCATTATGAAGAGGATGCTATGTTCATCAAAGGCAAGTTCAAGGGCAAAGGCAAAGGCAAGTGGTCTAAAGGGCAAGATCAAGGTGGTGGTGATTCTCTTTTGATGTGTTCTTCAAGTCCAATATCAAGTGAAGGTGACAAAGATTCATGGTGGATTGATAGTGGAGCTAGTTCACACATGACTAGTCACAAGGAGTTCTTTACTTCTTTGGTCACTCATGATGGAGCCAAGAAAGCAATTCACATGGCCAATGGTGGTGAGTGTGTAGTTGAAGGTATTGGTTCAATTCCTATTTGTCTCTCTACTAATAGGAAAGCAATACTTGATGGTGTTCTTTACATTCCTTCACTTTCAAAGAATTTGATAAGTGTTGGTCAAATGATAGAGAAAGGATACATGGTAAAGTTTGGTGGTGATGCTTGTTTCATTACAAAGGAAGAAATCTTGGTTGCTAGGGGCAATAGACAAGGTAGACTTTTCAAGCTTGATGCTTTTGTTATGGCTAACAAAAAGGATGGAATGGAAAAGGAGATTGGTCTCAACTTTCCAAAGTTACCTTTTAGCATCAATAAGGTTGGTGGATCTTATGCAAAGTCTAACAAGCTTCCTTATGCTAGATCTAGGTCAAGATCTGATATGCTTCTTGGAGATGTTCATCTTTGTGCTACCTTGGCTAGTCTTGAGGATAATGATGGTGTTTCAATGGTTCTTCATGGCAAGTGCAAGCATGCAAAAGGTAAGGAAAGAGCTAACTTCGTCAATGGAGGTGAAGGTTCTTCCTTGGAAAAGATTGTTGTTAATGATTTTTTTGATCATATGGAAAAGGATGTTGCTAGGTGCATGCATGAAGGAGGTGGTTCTTCTACATTCTTTTGTTATGATTTCAAGAAAGTCATTTTTCCAGCAAGTGGAGTCACATGTCTTTATAAAGAGAGTAGATCAAATGGTTCTATCAAGAGACTTGGTGAGGGAGATAGTCACAAGTCAAGAAGAAGAGAAGTATGTGAAGAGTTCAAAGTAGGATGTACTTTGAATGATGTCATTGTGAATGATAGTGAGGAGGAATCATTATCATATGATTCATGACCTAAAACATTGAATAGAAGTTCTTGTTTTAAGAAAGAGAGTACTTCAATTATCCTTATGTCGAAGGTACTAATCATTTTTTTCATGGCTTCTAATGTCTTTGAGGTTTCTACTTCTTATGATGCAATCATTAAGAGGGAGTCTTATGAAGGAAAGAGCAATGAGAGATTGGTTCTTGGGAAGATCCAAGGCATGGATCTCACATCTCTTCATCAACTCAAAGGATTCTATGATTATGAAGTGATCACTCATGATCAAGATGGCAAAAAGTTGGTTGGAGAAGACTACATGGAGCAAATTGAGAGGCAATTTCTTCAAGGCAAGGGAGATCTCATTGGTGAGCTTATTGAGGTTTTGTATGAACTCAAGAGGGCTGGATTTATTAGGTTTGATAATCATCTTCACCTACTCTACTTAATGTTGGATGGAAAGTTTGGAATCTATCTTTTGATTTATGATGGTGACATTGGTGACATTGTTTTCACTAACCTTTGTGGAAATTCAAGATCAAGCATTGATGAGTTCTTGTTGGATATTGATCATATGTTTGAGAGGGATTATTTCCAGAGGTTCAGGTCTGAAGATATTCATATCTTTGATATCTTTGATGATCAAGAAAAAGGTAAGCAAGTGGAAGCGACACACTTTGCTTTACTCACATGTTTTGGAGAATTTTCTTGTGTAAATGATGCTATGCAAGTGGATATTGGTTCTCATGGTTTTCATACTGGAAAAGCAAGTAATGGATTTGGAAAACAAAGTCTGTTCAATGACTTTGATGGTCGAGAGGAAGATCAAGAGGTTGGTCTCAAAGGGCTTCAACAACACAAAAGGAAAGGTGGCAATTTGGAGCTAGTCAAGAGCATCAAAGCAGAGGTAATTGGCAAAGATGTTATGGATCTGTTTTTGCAGCCTATTGAAGACTCAAGTAAAGTCAAAGGAGCAGCAAGGAAGTGTTGTTCAAGTTTACTTTACTTGTTCTATCTCATGTTTGAGCTATTTCATGTGGATGTGTGCAAATTGTCAAGATATGGACAAACTAGCTACATTGTCTTGCAATATCTTATTGTTGGAGTTGTACTAGCATTCTTGGCTGGTTTTGCTGATGAAAATGAAGTTATTGGAGGTTCATTATGTCACTCATCCATGATCAAGTTCTCAAGTGTTGAGCTACTTGGTGCCAATACTTGGAGATTGTCAATTTTTGGTGAATTCATGGTCATTTTCTTGTGTCAAGTAGATCTTGAAGATGGACTAGTGCAAACTACTTGGTTTATGGAGTCATGTGATGCTATATTTGCATCATTTATGTACTCACCTACTCATGTATTTTCAAGGTTTGATGGTTTCTTGTGGCAAGATGGAGATGGAGGCTCATTCATGGAGTTTTATGGTGGAGACATATCAAGAAAGGACAAAGTTGGAGGAGACAAGCAAGCAAGTGGTCATCACTCACATTTATTGTTTGGTTGCTGTAATTTTCCAGAGAGTTCAGAGTTTGAAACATGGAGGAATCATTTCATTCACATTCTATTTGGTTCTTCATGTTCTAGTTATATCTTGATGTGCAAAATTGATTGTAAGAAATAGTGAAGCATCCAATTTGGACACTATTCTCTATATCAATTATGAAAGATACTTTAGAACCTTAGAAAGAAGATCTATAGTTAGGATGGAGATCATTCTAAAGTTGGATCAAAGTTCTATTGTTAAAACTATGCCAAAACTAGTTGAAGAGGGAGTGTGAGAGATTTCAACTAGTTTAGTCTAGTTTAGATTTTGGTAAATTGTCAATAGGAGGCCAAAACTCATTTTAGACTTAGAGATAAACTTTTTGAAGTTATATTAGTTTAAAATACATTCAATAAACACTTTTGGAAAGTGTGGGAAAGTTGGTAGTCGAGTTTGAGAGAGATTCAAATTTGAACTTTGGGTACATTGAATCTAGACCCAAAAATAGTAGGGTTTACATTTTGGAGGGAAAGCCAAGTGGCCAAATAGGGTTTGAAAACTCTATAAAAGGATGTAACTCGTGGAGAGACACATCTTCTCTCTTCTCTCTCTCATTTCATCATTATACATGGTTTTCTTTGGGTTCTACTATCATTGGTGCACTATCTTGGTGTTATCTTGCAATTCTATGTGTAGAATGATCATTTATTGCTAGTTTCGGTTCCACACGTGTGAAATATAGTAGGGTACTGTAATTGTATGGACAGCAAACATATTTTATGTTTTGGTTCATGTTTGATCAATATCTCTTAGAGTTTGCATCTCATTTTGTGTGTAGATGCTGATTTTTCTACATTGGCAGGATTGTTGGTTTGCTCCTTATTGTAACCAAAGATTTGGGACATGGATTGGATCTTGAATGATCTGAAATCCTTCACAGCCCCTACAGCCTGTGAAAAATTGCCTACATTGGCAAATCTAGGCATGTAGAATATTGTATATTTTGTTAATATTTTTTGTTAAGCACTTGAATGGCCAAAGTGCTACTTGTCAATCCACACCTAATGTAGGTTACCACAAGTCAAGAGGAGTGGTTGTGTCCATTTGGTAGTGATTCCTACTTTGTAGGATCTAGACCATGATTTATGATGAGATTTGTACCTACCATGCACCTACCAAGTATGACTCTTGGATCTAGGCTAGGGATTTCAGGGCAAGAAAGTTGAGTCTACTTCCTTATTATATGCTAGATTTTCACCTAACTTTGCAAAGGAAGTGTCTTTTACTATGTATCCCCATTCTCCGTAGTGAAAAGATAGAAACTTTTTGGAGCCTCAAGGAGAAACATGGATTTTCTCTCTATGTATGGTGATTGTGATTGATTCCAATGCAACTAAGCTTTTGCACACTTTAAACTCTGTCTACAGGCCATACTATAGCCTCATTTTCACACGTGTGAAGTCAAATTTTAGTTAGAGAACAATAATAGGTTGTCCTATGTCGAGGAGCAAGAGAGCTCAAAGATGGGTGAAGAAAGATCGAATCATGGTAATTCAACTGCCTATATCTATGCAGACATGTGTGCAGTATCAACACCTGACACACAGGAGGTAATTCTTGATTCAGGAGCTACCTCACACTTCGTTACATCAAGACAAATCATGTCTGATTTTCGACGTGCAGATCCATCAAGATTTATCATTCTTGGAGATGGATCAAAACATCAAGTGAATGGTATTGGTTCACTATGGCTCAACACAAACGATAGAGACAGACAACTCGAAGATGTTCTATTCGTGTCTACACTACAGTAGGACTTGCTATCAATGGCAAGAGTAGCTGATGCAAAGATGCGTGTAGCATTCTTAAATGAAGCATGCAACGTTGTTGATGCAAGTACCAGTACTCTGATCACTCAAGGTAGAAGAAAAGGCAATCTGTATCACTTGAAGGTATGCCTGTCTGCAAATCAAGTGCATCATATTCATGATGATTTGCCAAATACTCTATGGCACAAGAGACTATGTCATATGAATTCAATGACACTATGTCAAGCAAGCTATCATGGAGCAATCATAGGGGTGAGCATCTCGAATGCAACCAGTTTGATGACCTGTGATGCATGTCTAAAGGTAAGATGTCACGCACTCCTTTTGTCAAGGACTCCTACAGAACGACCAAGATTCTGGAGTTAGTGCATTCTGACATCTGTGGACCTTTCAACATGATCTCAGTAGGAGGTTCAAAGTATTATATAACTTTCATTGATAATTATAGTAAATTTGTCAGAGTCTATTTTATTCACAATAAATTAGAAGCATTTGACAAATTCACAAAGTATGTGAATTGGGCAGAAAGATGCACTGGTAATAATGTGAAGTAGATCAAAACAAATCAGGTGGAGAATACATCTCAAATCGATTCACTGACTTCTGCAATGATCATGGCATCATTCACAGAAGAACTGCATCTTACACACCGCAGCGCAACGGTGTTGCAAAAAGAAAGAACATGACTCTAATGGAAGCTGCCAGATGCATGATGGCCTATTTGAAGGCTCCAAGAGTGATGTGGGCTGAAGCAGTAGCTATAGCTGCTTACATGTAGAACAGGACAAGAAAGTCTGGTGTTCCTCACACGACACCACACGAATTATGGTGGGGTAGAAAACCCAATCTAACTCACATCCGTATATTTGGCTGGACAACTTAAGAACATGTTCCTGATAAGCTTTAAAATAAGCTTGATGAGAACGCAGAACAGGGATATCTTGTAGGATATGACAATAATTTGTCATACTACAGAGTCTATATGCCAGAGACCAACATAGTGAAGATAGTCAGAGATGTCAAATTTGATGAGAGCAGAACGATGGCCAATGATGATCTTGTCAGTTATGAAGTTCTTGAAAGATAGTACTATGATCTGCCAACTGTGACAGAGGAGGCAGAGGACGAACACTCAGACGAAGATGTTTGAGTCGCATCTCATTTGAGTGACGAATCAGACGAAGAAAGATTCGCGAAGCAGCCTACTACTACAATACCTGTAAACCGAAATGGTTCCGGACCTAGCAAAGCAGATAAAGACAAAAGCATTGCAATTCTAGGAGGATCTCCTAGAAGGTCCACAAGAGAACAAAGAGCACCAACAAGATTTGTGCCAGGCAGCTCAGCTTCTACATCAGAAGAGTTTTGTGGATTCAGTGGTGAACCACAGACATTCGAGGAAGCAATTGAATTAACATCTTTCAATTATGCAATGTGGAAGATCGGAATGGAATCATCACCAATTCTACAAGATGTTATGGATATTGTGAGTGGAGCTGAAGAAGAACCTGCTGCACCTAATGAAGCTGCAGCATTTCACAAAAGAACCAAATTGCCCATCATTTTATAAAAATGAATGTAACCAATGAAGTGTTAAGAGAGATCAGTATATGCACCACTGCCAAGGAAGCTTGGGATACTCTAAAAACAATCTATGAAATCAAGAATACTTCTAGATTGCTTACACTTAGAAACCAAATATTTCTAAGTTATCAGAGAGTAGATGAGAGTGCTTCATCATATGTCATGAGAGTTAAGGATCTTCATCAGGAGTTTGCTAGTATTGGTGATTCTCTTAAGAACACTGAACTTGTTCAAGTAGTTTTAAATGGACTTAGAGATGAGTATGACAATATTGTATAGACTTATGCTGTCATGGAGGATCTTCCATCCTTGGAGACACTGCAAGGTGTTCTCATTGCTGAAGAAAGCAAGCAAGAGAACAAGATGCTGAGGATCAACAGACTTTCATTGAAAGATGGTGGAGATGACAAAGCACTCTTCATCAAAAACAAGTCAAGAGGCAAGGGCAAAAGAACAACAACACTTCAAGAAGGACAAAGCCAAAGAAGGTGGTGAGGATCAGTCCTCACAAGATGCAACATCCAGTGGCAAGAAGAAGTTGTCAAAGGTCAAGTGTTTTTTCTGTGGCAAGAAAGGACACTATGCATCAAACTATTTCAAGAACAAAAATTAATCTAAGCAAGCTAACCTTACTAATGAGGATGAGTGTGAGGGTGTTGAGTGAAAGAGATGATTCATTAATGATCTCTACTTTTTGATCTTTTCCTTTTAAGAATGAAAAAATCCGGTGGATAGATAGTGGGGCTAGTTCCCATATGTCTAGTTCTAGGAACTCTTTCACTAATCTCATGCCATATCTAGGTACAAAAAGATCAATCTATATTGCTAATAATGTAGAGTGTAGAATTGAAGGAATAGGTAGTATTCCACTGCATGCATCATCATCAAAATCTTTTTGCTTACATGATGTACTTTATGTACCTAGATTGACTAAGAATCTCATTAGTGTAGGACATTTGTTTGATAGTGGATTTGATGTCAAGTTTTAAGTTGACAAGTGTATAATCTCAAGAGAAAATGAAGTTATTGCTAGAGGATCTAGAATTGGTAAGCTGTACAAACTAAGTTCTAGGGAGAGTGCTAACATTTTAGATATTTCTTATGAGACCAAGGTTCTTCAGGAGGATCTGCGGCACAAGAGATTGGGTCATCCCAATTTCAAAGCCATGCAAATCTATGGTGAAGGAAAGAAAAGTTGTTGGACTACCAAAGACACTATCAAAGGAGCTTCTACCTTGTGAAGCTTGTGTGCTGACAAAATCACACAAAAGGCCTTTTCCTAGATCAAGCATCAAAACAAAGCAACCTTTTGAACTAGTGCACTCTGATGTTCATTTTTCATCAACTAAGAGCAAAGGAGGAGCAAACTGTTTTGTTTCCTTTGTAGATGATTATACAAGATATTCTTGGATCTATATGATGTCTTCAAAAGCCATGGTCTATGATGTTTTTCTTACTTTCAAAGCTTATGTAGAAAAGTAGTTTTCTTTCAAGTTAAAAACTTTGAGAAGTGATAGTGGAGGATAATACACTTCCAATAAGTTTAAAGACTTTTGTGAGAGAGAAGGCATTCAAAAAGAGTTTTCTTGTTCATATACTCCTCAGCAAAATGGAGTTGCTGAGAGAAAAGATAGAACTTTGCGTGAATGTGCAAAAGCCATTAGGCTAGAAGCTTCTCGGCCTAAAGAATTTTGGGGAGAGGCAATTGCATGTGCAAACTATCTTTGTAATAGACTTCCAAATCTTGCAATAGGAGGAAAAACACCATTTGAGATGTTGTATAAGAAAAAGCCTAAGGTAGATCATCTTAGGATTTTTGGTTGTGTATTCTTTGTGCATGTGCCTCTAGAAACTAGGAAGAAGGTAGATCCTAGTGCAGTTAAAGGAATTTTTGTAGGATATGCATCCACTAAAAAAGCATACAAAGTATATCCTTCTTCTACTGACAAAAATATTATTAGTAGAGATGTGATCTTCCATGAAGATCAGAAGTTTAACTTGGATGATGCATAGATCAAGGAGTCTCATGCAAGATTAATCATCAATCTTGATGTTGCTCAAGAGGTGGTGAGGACGAGGCTTGAGGAGGAGCAAATTCTAGCTACCACACCAAGAAGATCTACACGAGCAAAATCTAAGCCAAGGAGGCTCACATATGATGAAGAAGGAAGGCAAGTGGAAGGTGAAACTTCCTATCATGCTCTCTTCATATCAGATGAAGAGCCTAAAGATGTCCAAGAAGCTCTTCAATCCAAGATGTGGGTTGAAGCAATGACCCAAGAGTTTGAAGCCTTGATGTCAAACAACACATGGGAGCTTGTATAGCCACCAAACAACATGCATGTGATTGGATGTAAGTGGGTATTCAAAATCAAATATAATCATGATGCATCTATCAATAAGTATAAAGCAAGACTTTGTGCCAAAGGCTACTCACAGATCAAAAGCCTTGACTATGAAGACACCTTTGCACCAGTTGCAAAGATGGTAACAATCCGAATACTTATATCTCTTGCATGTTTTCACAATTGGAGTATGTTCTAGCTTGATGTTTCAAATGCATTTCTCAATTGTTATCATTCACATACTCATTTGGATCTAGTTTATAGATGCCACCAAATCTAGATCCTAATGCAAGTATTTCATCATTCTTCTTATCACTCGGATTTTGTCTAAGTGAATATGACCCTTCTCTGTATTATAAGTTTGTCGATAACTTTGTAATTATGCTTCTCATCTATGTAGATGATATCATTCTTTGTGGAAATAATGAAAATCTAGTTGAAGAAACTAAGCATGCACTTGGTACTGAGTTTAAGATGATTGTGTGGAGAGCTACACATATTTATGGAGATTGAGGTAGCTCGAGGTAGAACCACATCTATCCATTCCAAAATGACATCTAGAGTGTATGTGACATTTGTCACTTATCATGCAACAAATTCTACCAACTTTTTACAAGTGTACTAGTTCTAATAGAAATGTCCAAATCATCATGCATGTGTCCATTAAACTTTGTGCATGCCTTTCATGTCACTATGGATGACTTACAATTAATGCATGTGAGTTGCCACGAGTTTCTACAAGCATAATCATGCTAATTCTATGTCTACAAACTATATGCAAGTTGCATTTATCAAACTAGATAATACATAACCATGTAGCTCGAGTTCTCTCTCCTTTGTCAACTTCTGATTCTGATGAATCGCTGCTTTCAGATTCTGAACTTGAAGAACTGGTACTTGAATCAGAATTTAAATCATCCTCGCTGTCACTAGAATCAGTCTTCGACTTTCGAGATTTCTTAGTTGATCGTCGCTTTCGTGCTAGTTTCGAGGTCTCAAAATTTTTGGCACTAGCTATTACTGCTGCTAAGGAGGTCATGTCCCCTTGTCGGCAATACCGATCAATCTTTGGTGGTATACCAGTCAAAAACCATTCGATTTGCATATCAACGGGATATACACCGGTTAGTTTTCCTATGAGATTTTTAACCTTTCGTGTATATTTGCGAAGGGATTCTTTACTCTTCTTCTGAACATTGTTTAGACGTCCGAAAATTCTTGATTTGTAACCGATTTTTTTGAACTGGTTCAGAAACGCATCTTTTAGCAGGTACCAGATTCCCACATGGCCTAGTTCAACTTGACTGTACTAGATGCGCACCTGCTTTCTTAGCAGACCAAGAAAGATTCGTAGTTTGTCTACGTCAGCACCTTCGTTATTTGCATTAGCTATTGACTCAAATTGTGAGACATAGCTATCGGCATCGTCGGAAGAAGTCCCTTTAAAATAATCATATTTAATTGTTGATATAGAAGTGAAACGTGCAGCAGGACCCTCCATACCGAAGCTAATTAGGAGTTCAAGTAACTGGGCCGTGATTTCTTCTAGATTTCTTCAACTAGTACTCTCACTTTGTCTTCATAAAAATTTCTCTCTAAGCTTGCGGTATCGTTCTAATCTGGATTCTCTATCTGACATACACTAGAGATGGAGATGGATTTGTCAGATTTCTTATAACTTTCCTAAACTATTCCGGCAACGGCACCAAAAATTTGTATATGTCGTACTATACCAACAAGATTAATATAGATTTTGTAGCAAATAGTGTCGTTCCCACAGAGGACAGCGTTAGAAAGTTATGTTTTTGGTACAATTTATGAGAGGTGGGTTCGAGTGTTATTCTGGTTGTCGACAAACATTAAAAAGTAACCAATATTACTTATATGTGGGTGTTGTGTGATAATTTTTAGAACAACAATCTGGCCTCTATCAAATTGAATGAAACGCGTTCTACAGATGAGATGTTATCAAAGTAGTACAACGGTACTACACTCTGGCTGATTAAGGTGTCAACAGAGAGTCGAAAAATGTTTGATATATTTGCGATTGTACAGACAATTAATTAATCGCGTTTGCAAACTATTTGTTTCTAGACAGAAGTACTCAACAACTAAAGTCCAAATTAATGGTTAAAGAACATGAATGGTTTCAGAGCACGTTAGAAACTTATACATCTTTATTCAATGATCGTGCTAGACTGTACCAAAAATAGTGATTATTCGAGTGCCGAAAAGAAAGTATTCACGACAGACGAATAAGATGATAGAGAGTCTGTCTGATCAGAGAGTAATTCATGTAATGCGTTAGAGATTGTTAGCAGACTCAAGATCACTCACACTCAGCAGTGCGAAGAATAGAGATAAGAGAGAATAAATCACAAAACTCTATTCACTTCTTCAATCTCCTACATATGCATAAACTCTTCTCTCTCGATGCTCGAGACTGGAGTGTGAGATCTATATATGTTCTACGAGGCGAACAAACACACCTCTTAAACAATAAGTGTGTCGCTCCCCCGAACGGGTCTAGTTAACAATTAGACTATGTATATGTTCAATTATACAATGAAAGGTATATTTAACTAAGAGTTAAAGTTACTCTGGTTTAACATGTCTTTTCATATCTAGTCGTTTTGTGTGGATGACCTAGTAAAGGTTATCCAAGGCAATGTCTTTCCTATTAAAGGTCTTGCCCTTAATTACAAGACAAGTACTTAGGAGATATATTCCCGAAAAATGACTTAGGCCTCTTCATGATTTATACTTAACCAGCTCATATCTTCATTTTCGAGTATATCATGCCATATTTATGTTGATATTCAATTTTAACAATAAGGTGGCATCGCAGCTACCAACGACCACAGAAGTAAAACAAGCAGAAGATGAAAAAGAGTTACCAAATTCAGAGGGAGGTCAAGATCGAGTGTCTGATAGACTTGCATCACCAGTTCGAATTCCAACATAAAAGCTCGAATCAGAATCGAACTCGAAACCTGCAGAATCAAACTCAAAACCACCTGTGAGAATATATGACAGACAATGAAAACCACCAGAAATGTATAGTCAGGATGTTTTTAATATAGCCATTGAATTTTGTGGTTTCTCAAATGAACCTCAAACATTCAAAGAAGTTGTTGGTGGACCATATAAAGATCGTTGGATTCAGACAATGGAGGATGAAATGTCATCCATGTATAAGAACAATGTATGGACACTTGAACATATACCTGATGGCAGAAAACCAGTCAAGTGCAAGTGGATCTACGAGATCAAAACAGGTCCTGATGGAGAAAACATAAGATACAAAGCAAGGTTAGTTGCTAAAGGATTTTCACAGAAGTATGGAATCGACTACATTGATACTTTCTCACCAGTAGTCAAACATACATCAATTCGCTTGTTATTCGCGTATGCAGTGGCTCATGATTTAAAAATCCATATTGTGGATGAGAAAAGTGCTTTCCTGCACGCAGAATTGGAAGAAGACTTATTCATAGACCAACCACTTGATTTTATAAACCAAGAATATCCAGAATACGGATGTCACATGAATAAAAGCATTTATGGTCTGAAACAAGCAGCCAGACAATGGTATAGAAAAAAGGACGAAGCATTATGTTCCTTAGGCTTCAAACCTCTATTTGCTGAGTCAAATGTCTATATCAAGCATTTATAAAATGAAATAATCATTCTAGCTATCTATGTTGATGGCACACTTATCTTCTGAAGAAGAGATAAGTTAATTTCAGATGTCAAAAGATACATTTTTGAAATATTTGGCAATATATTATACACATCACTTGAAACTCTATAAAAATTTCAGCACAAAGTTTGACATTCATGATTCAACTTTCAGCCCTTCTAACTTGGTGGCTCATCTTTGAAATTAGTACCCATCTCTAAACTATCAAAGTCATTTCAGATTTGAAGGTCAAATGGTTTTTCAAACCGTCACTCAAAAAAAGCATGACAGGCAGTCTAGATCGTCAAACTGCAAGGGTGTGTATGACCAAATGGGCAATAGACCAAGGCCTAAAGAATTTAGCCATGAGACCTCCATAGCCACATGGGAAAACAAAAAGTCACTGTTAATACCAAGACGAATGAGGAGACCAATAAGAGGGAGCTATGGGTATTTGGACCATTAAGAGAGCAAAAAATCAATTTACAAGTAGGCATGGCAATTGGCAAAGTTCCCTCCTAATTGTCACATAAGAAAAGAGGGCCTAAAAACAAAATATGCAGGCCAACATTCAATTAAGCACATGGGATCAAAAAGATACATCACATTTTATGTCCTTGAAAGGTTGTTGTGAAGGATGGGCAAAATGGCAAGATGGCAAACTGCAAAGTTTGCTCTACAAAAGGAGGTGGACGTTCTGCTGAAAACACTTCTTTTTGTCAATATCACTCTCACTCTCTTGTACTTCATACTATGTTCTTAAGAGGATGATCTTAGACTGCTATGATGGAATTTTTATGCTCTCCAAAGGAGGCTGATCTGCTTTACTTTCAATGACTCTTATCTCCGTTGTTGCGAGTGGGTCTGCAAACATGTGCTTCTTGTCCCTGCCCAAGAGCATTCAGGTTGCTAACAGAAAGCAGTATCAAATAAAAGAGTCCGAGCAATTCCAAGGAGTTTCAATTTCCGGTAATGTGTCAACGGGGTGACAGCTTGAGATGATGGCATCAAAGATCAGTGCAAGGAGACACCAGTGCCCACCGGTCTGCCTCTGCGCAGTTCATTCCCCTTCCTACCTTGTATAATGACGAAGTGAAGTAGGTGAAAGAGTTCCACAATTGATCGTTGTCACGCTCTGTCCATTGCGACCAGTCAGCCACAAACCCAGGCCTCCATCACTGATCTAGCAATTTGAAAATCTATAAAACCGCGCCTGTCTTGACAATCTATCTACTGCCAATGCACCATTGATCTTCACAGCAGAAAGCATCCATTTTTCTGACGTCGCTGAGGCCATAGTGAGTTGGCAGAACATATCGTAGTGTTGCGGATCAAGAGGCCAATCCTTCACCCTGCTCTCTCACATATGACAGTTATTCATCAACGAGCACCCGGTGCACTCTGTTTGTGCCCAATTAGCATGATCTGCCACTGAAATCAGAGAGGTAGTAGGCAAGCTTCCCAACGCGCGCCAACCACAAATGTGGAGTCAGTCTCCCTCACGACCTGCCATCACATCCAGCCTGACCTGTCAACGCGAATTAGCCCATTGCAGGGTTATGTTTTGTATAAGAAAGACCCTTTTGGATTGTCATTAAAAGACGGCCCACATGTCCTTGAGAGAAAATGGTGGCCCAAATAGCGGGTCGAGCTGGACCAGCAAAAACGGTGATTGAGCCCCTCCCCGCTGAGCACGACCTTACAAGCCACATTACTGAGGTAACTTTTTGATATTTTTGTGTCATAATACTATGTGACAGGATGTGTATCTTACTAAGTTTGGAGTGATGGCGAGCACTAAAAATGATCTTCGTAACATTCTCAGCTTATTTGTAGTATGTGGATAGTTGTTGTCGATGGTAGAAACGCTATATACATGTTTGGGTTTTTCAATATGATAGATGTAGCCGGTTTTTATGGATTAACGCTATGCTCAAAAAGAGTGGGATGCCAACAAAGTTAGTGTTTACCTTGAACATATTGCATGTCAACTTAAATCATGATTTGGAATGATGCTTAAACAACACTTATGCAATGTAAGTGATTTGTGGTTAATGGGAGATTCGAAGAGCTGAGCCATTTGAATGTCTGGAAAAAAAAAACAAAGATATATCACAAGAGACACAAAACTTATAAAAACAAATCTCATCTGATATCCTCTCACTTGATAGACTGTCAACTGATGGGGACCTATGTTGCGGCATAGGTCTGCTCTCGACTCATGCTCATCATAAGTCGAGAGCAGTGAGTAGGCCCATCTCGACTCATGCTCAATAAGTCGAAAGTGGCCCTATGTTGACCGCTCTCGATTTATGCTATCAAAAGCTGCACAAACCTGATGATCCGGTGTAGACGCATCAAGTTTGTAAAGTCAACCTTCCAAAGATCCTGTGTTTAGAGTGATGCACGTTGTTGCGCATTTTTGGAAACACTTCTCCAGCATAGCAAGGTGTTTCTTGACAGTAGATGCCCCAAAGGGGTCATCTATGAATATTTTGAGGTTATCATAGAGAATGTTCTCAAAGTGCTTGTTCATGAACTGTTGATGTGTCCCGAGAGCGTTAGTCAGTCCAAATGGCATAACATGGTAGGTGAAAACTCCAAATGTGGTAGTAATGAATTTTTCAACTTATTCTCTTCTACAATGGCTATCTGGTTATAGCCAATGAAACAATCCATGAAAGAGTATTGTTCTCTTCTGCCCATTCTTCTAGGACTTGGTCTATGACGACAGCGGGTAATAGCTCTTCCTAATCGCAAAGGAGAGGAGTAGGCGGATCGAAGCATGTTTGACAACTAGGCCGAAGGTTTTTGAATAATCTAGATGTGGAATCTGGGAAAGGCTTTTGGCGACTAGTCTGGGCTTGTAACAATTTAGCCTTTCTTCAATGTCGTACTTCGCCTTGAATAGCCATTTGCATGGAATTGGGTTTCCATCCTTTGGCAGCTCATTGACTGTCCATGTTTGATTCTCCATTAGAGAATTGAATTTGGAGTCCATCGTTGTTTTCCACTGGTCAGCATCAAGAGTAGACATTGCCTCAATGTTTGGTTCCTGCACAAAGTAGTAGGCTGGATCATCCATAGATCTGGATGGAGGCTGTCTGGATCTGTTCGACCTTATCAGTTGAACTTTTGTGCTCTGATGTGGGTTGACTCATTGAGATTCTGACTCATTGTCTAAGTTAGTGTCGATACTCTGCAGTTGAATCTCTAGATCGGAATTTGGTTGTTCAATCTGTGATTTATGCTCGCAGTTTCATGTTATTAGTAGCAAATTCCACAATGAAGCTTTGGATGTTAGCATCTCCTGGACAAAGGTTCCCAAGAACTGGTATGTCGACGTGAGATCTGTAGGCATGGCCAGTAGGATTCTGCTAGTAGAGGCTTGGTGAGATGTTGCCCCGGATGACCTGCACATTGTTGTCATTATCCTTTGTGAGTTTTTCTTGTTCTACCATGCCCTCTAGTGCAATGGGATCAGCACGGTTAGGCGATGGCACATACTCTATCTGCATAAATGCTATCATCAATTTGTCGTCCTAGGCAAGCTGATGAGATGAATCTGGAAGGGGTGTGAGAGGTGTGGCAGAAGTGTGTATAGGTGGGTGGAATAAGCTGTTCAAAGGAAGAAATGATAGGAAACTGAAGGGTGGTATTGAGGGTGGATGGAGAGTGTGGAGGTTTGAAGTTAATTTGGTTAATCAAGAGAGGGTATAAGTTCAGATTTCAACAGGAATGGGAGATTCACATCTAACTCTAATATCCATAACCCTAAGCATTAACACTACATCCATTAACACTACATCCATTAACACTAGATCCACAATGAAGATAGCTTACGTCTTTCTCTCTCTCTCTTTCTCTGTCATAAAAAATATAAAAAACATGCAATCCCATAACAATCAATCCAACAATTAGCAAAACACAATAAAAGCATGAGAGATGGAGGAAAAGTGATAGAGAACAGGGACATTCATAAAATCCATTTCACAAGAGAACCAATTTGCTTTATTGAAATGAAGATATGTACATGTGTAGGAAACTCTGCTCAGCATAAGTCGAGAGCTGACCTATGCTGAGCATAGGTCCGTTGTCGACCTATGCTCATCATAAATTTACAAAGATTTTGCATTGTCAAAGAATGTTCAACATCTAAGTTACTTATATTTTGTGAAACTGTGGAAGAGAGATTTTAGTCTGGTAAAAATCCCAAAAAAACAGAATGTTTGTTTGTACCATCTGCGAGCAGTTGAAAGCGCTCAGGAGAACATGCAAAAACTCCTCAAAAAAAAGGTATTTGACACTTACTAAATTTTGTCATGTTTTTTCAACCCCCCCAGTTTGAATTCCTCAACCCGTTTGAATTTCTTTTACTTTCACTTACTAAATCATTTTTGTATGTGATTTTTTAGGCAACATTACAAAGTCGCTTCAAATTCATAGAGAGCCAACAAACAACAGAAAGACAAAAGCTTGGCTAAAGACAGGAAAAAGTGTTTGGAGTTTTCTCAAAAGCATTTGGGTCTCGTAATCAATGGATGGACCAAAAGAAAATGCTATTGCCACATTTTGTGAGGGTGCCAAAAAATCTAAACGAAGTGGATTTCATCCAACTTCATTTGGTTGGAGCTCTTATATTCAATGGCACCTTGCAGTCTAAAGTGCATTTCGATTATCCCAATGTTCGAAATGATCCAAACTTGACCATTGTTATAATCCACAAATAATAGTCAAATTTGGCAACAGTCTCCTTGAGATTCTTTACTTGCAATTTGATAATATTGCCATAGAAAATAAAAATCAAACAGTGCTGGCATATTTGTCCATGTTGGTTGCTTAAAAAAAAATTCAAAAAAATCAAAATAGGAATTTTACTGGTGGGTCATACTCACGATCAAATCGACCAAATGTTTGGTTACTTTCCAAAAAACTGAGACACAAAAAAGCTTTTTTATGCCGGTACTACAGAGTATTATCGAGGAGTCATACACCCCTAGACCAAATGTGGTTTACTACGACACACAGTTGATTTTAGAGACTACATCAAAACGTCGGAGAAACATTGCACTGCACCAATAAATGATATTAGTATTCAACATCAGTTCAAAATTGAAAGATGATATTTGTGGCATCACATTGTTGTGGGGAAAGCAATTTTTCAAACTCTACAGAATGGTTTACATCTGAAGGAGTTCGTTTCTTACAAAGTGTGTCCTCTTCTCAAGTAAAGGCTTGCACCTTTGTGTCATCTAACTTCTACCATGGAAGAGCAAAAGGCTAAACGAGAAGTTGTCTAGTGATTCATTTGCAGGCTTTAAACTTTTTGGAAAACGACCATTCAAGCAGCATACCAATGTTTTGATGAGTTTGAAAGACATTGGTGGGTGGATTTTTTTGAAGAGCAAAAGTTAAGTTTGCTCGACTTGGGGAGATGCAAACTCATCTGAGGAGTTTCAACTGGGCCATTTAGATTTCAAGTTCAACAACGACAGTTGATTCCTTTGTTGTTGCCCAACAGACTGAGTATTGACCCTTGTGGCAAAACGAAGAACATGAAATTTATGTGGGTCCTAGAAAAAGTCGACAAACTGTAACTACTGCCAAGGCTAAATGGTTTAATAAACTCAATGAATTTAAAGGTCGAGAGTCTCATTGCACTTTTGGCATCGGAATATAACAAAAGTCATCCATTTTGGTTTGCTAAACCGATTGGCTTCATTCAGAGCGACGACACCAAGATTGTACATATGCGCTGGATGATATCGTATCAACAAATGTTTTTTTGGGGAAGGTACGAGCTAGAAATGTTGCAATTAGACCCAAAATGACAAGCAGAAGCGTACAACAAAGAATCAGACAAGGAGTCGATAATGTAAATCTCCAAGATTGTGGATGTACTTGTATTTAATTTCGAGCTGACAATGACGAATCATTTACAAAAGTCAACATTATCTATTTTGCAAGAATGTCTTGAATTAAGTGCACATACCGATCATCTTCGACTCGGCTTCAACGTAGCAAAGCCACGTTACAAAAATTTCCCTCAACATGTGGAGGCCGATTTGGATGAGAATTTGCTAGTAGACTCTAATGAGGAAGATGGGTCGTCAACTTCTTCAGCTGAAAAAGAAAGTCTTGATAAATTTTTTCATGCACTAAGTTGAGAGGACTTAGTAAGAATTGTTTGGAATTTGAATTGTGTGATATATATATATATATATATATATATATAAAATTTTCAGTGTTTCAAAATTTGTCGATTCATTGTTAACTGGCTTCAAATATATTCTACGAGTTATTTTCATAAAAGTCGCATTAGACTATCAATACACCTAAATGTCTGTAAAGTTTGCTTATTTTGAATTTTTTAATTTTAAAGATTTTATCAAAAATTCTATTTTTTTTCTTTGACACACTACAGGTTTTTTCTGCTTAAAAAAACATATTGTTTGCAAAAAAAATTTGTGGTTTTTGAAAAAAAAATTCATGAAAAAATATGCTTTTGACAAAAATTAAAAAATTAAAAAATTAAAAAATTAAAAAATCAAAAAACAATTACCCATTTTTAAATATTATTTAAAGATTTTCGTGCTCCATGTTTAGCATAAGTGTATTTCTATTTTTCATAGAGTTCAGATTGAGTGGGCAGCTTATTGAACAGTTTAGAATCCACCTTCAAAAAGCCAGGCCGGGAAAAAAACAAAGAAAATATCAACAAACTGGGGACTCAAACGTTAATAATGATCACAAAAAAAAATAGTTGTTCTCAGGTATGTTTATGATCCTCCTTGTTTTTACAATATACAACAAGGTGATGCCATGGAGATCTCCAAGTTTGTAACTTATTCAAAAGATTATTTCATTTTTGTAAAACATGTTTATTTCTTAGGTTGTTTTAATTATCTTTTTGTTAAATGATTTTATTGTTAAATAATTTTTGTTAGAAATTAAGCATATATTTTTAAATTCTAAATAACTTTAGTTTACTTAATTGTTAAAATACAAATATCAAATTACAAATAGGTTATCAAATTTATATTAAGATATTTTTGGTTGATTTTAGAAAAATAAATTGAAAATTTGCAATCACTAACTTAATTTAGCAGCTATTTTTCACAATAACATATTGCACACAAATAGTGTTTTTTTTTTGGGGTCATTTCAATGTAAAATTTTAAAAATATTTTGCAATACTACATCCAAATTTTAAATATTTACAAAATATAGCATCTTGCAAAATAATTAATTAATTTCTAGATTTAGGATTCAAAAATTACTTGAATTCTAATAAATCAAAGTTCTTTGAAAAAAGTGGGTCCTACGATTTCATAAGATTTCATGTTAGATGTCTTTTCATTTAGTACGTTTGGATTTGCATTCTACTAGTGCTTTGAGTAATGAATGAGCAAAGATGTTTGTGACTTACATTGATGATATTGTTGGATCTATTTTCTAAAAGTAAGAAAGAAGTCCTTGATGTTTTTCTCAAGTTCAAGAATGTTGTGGAGAGTCAATTCAACATGAAGGTCAAGTGCTTAAAGTCGGCAAATGAAGACTTACCAACAAAGTTCAAAGAGCTTTGTGTGGCACATGGGATCAAGAGGGAGCTTTCAAACTCAAAGGTTCTACATGGTGTGGAAGAGAGGAGGATCAATCTTTTTGAAAGAGCTAAATCCATGAGGGTAACTACAAATCTTCCTAAGAGTTCATTTGAGGTTCTTTGTTGCATACTATTTTTCTAGAGTCTGCATGGTTTGTAAGCTCTATTCCAAATTAATGATGAATGTTTTGCAAAAGATAGATTGGTAGTTATTTGACATAGTTCGAAGTCCGCCGAACCATGTGAAACATTCAGATGGTTAATTCAAACTACTATCATTGGTGAAATTTGTTACATTATGAAGAGACCCGAATGAGAGGGGGATGTTTGATACTCCGAGTCATTTGCAGGGCATGTTTAACTGTTGCAGGTGACATTTATGAGAATATATAAACTATTCAGGTTGTATGCATAGTTGATTATTCTAATCACTCAATCCAATAGTAGTCATGCATAGTAAATGCATGGGGAGAGAACTAGTATCGCAGTTTTATCAGAAAATTGTCCAAATCGTTGTTTAAATATTGAAGGGCTGTACTGGCTGCTTGTGTTAAATATCAGTTGATAACAACTATTTATAATTTACACTGGAATGTCAATTTTCACGATTATAATATCACTAATTCTCTCTATTTGGGGAATGACATCTCAAATACTACATTAAATATCTAATAAACTAATTTGGTGAGTCATGACAGTTTCCATGTAGACCAATAGAATACTGATATCAGCTCCTACGTTACAAAGCTTGTCGCAAATTAGAATAAATAAAAACTTATTTTAATTGATAAATGTTTCGTCGGCAGCATGTGGAAATTCTATTGGATGTAGAGGCCTGCTCTTCCAACTCCATCACTGGGAAGGGATCAACCAAATTCAAAATGGATGTGTCAAAAGGTTATGCAGAGTTAAAATGAGTAAATCGAGACAATTTTAATGAGAATATCTTGTCGAATCATGATTTACTAGTTAATTATATTTAATCCTAACGCCAAAAAACTCATGTTCAAAATATTGTTTACACAGATTCTCAACAAAGCTAGATTTCTATACATAACGAATCAAAGAAAACCGCGCTCCTCAATCGACTCTGTGCTTGCTTCAATGAGAAAGATGACAATGGATTGTGGTGCCAAAAAGGTTTTCAAAGAAATATTGGATTTTGCTAGCATCCATCATCAACATGAAAATTTCAAAAAATCAAGAAAGCAAAACTATTATTTCGATCTTACTGGAAGGCCATAATTTATGGATTTCAGAACATCATCAGGAGGAAAATCTATATGTGAAATATTAGTCAACATGTATATATGCATTCAGAGTTAAATGTGCAAGGATTGAACTGTCATGAAAAAAGAAAAAAACGACTACGAGTATTGATATATTATTTTCACTTCTATTGGTTTACATTCTACATCATTTATTTGTAAACTGCTAATCTGATCATTTTTCTATTGCAAATTTTATATCCTTCCAATATAAATGAATGGAAACCATTGCAGGTGTATTAGGATGTACTTCATGTGATATTGGACAATTGAGAATACAAAGGTAGAACTACGAAGGATCTTGTTGATTGTGGAATCTTTTTCTATGAATCGATGTATATTCTCGATTTAAAAGAGAGTTTGGGAGAATCCAGACTATTCCACTACCTAGTTTTGGAAGTGATGAATGGATACTCTTGATGCCTTCGGTTTTAAAATCATTTCGATGTAAAGTGTATAATGACATAAAAAATTCGTTAAAGATAAGTGTTGGCTCAAAAACAGTCCGATTAAATTGGTTTGTTTTTATGTATATGTTTGTGGATGTTTTGCAAGTGTCGATGTACACAAAAACTCCAACTATGTTTGTTGTAAAAATTTATCGGAAAGTATACTATCTGAGCTTAAAATGAAGGCTGGGATAAGAAATAAAATGGAGATATAGAATGCAGAATAAAAATGTCTTCCATATTCTTTTATTATCAAATAGAAAAACAAATGCTCAGTCTCTGCTTCAATTACCAAAGATGGAAAAGGATTAAAAGTAAATGAGTACCACTGGATCAAGACCTAGATCAAAGTAAGACACTCTGAGAGGAGGGAATATTGACATAATTTACAGTGATGGACCTTCTAACTTGTATTGAGGTGAAGGAAGATTGGAGTCTAAGTTACATAGCAGGGAACTATTGCTCCTAAATTATATTACCCACATCTTTCATATTTCATTCCAAAGGTAAGTTGCTTTAAACATTTGAATTCTTTTCTAGTAACTTATATCAACAATCAATCATATAATAGCTACAAAAAATTCAACTAGTTTAGTTGCGACATGGATGAAATTTAACTTAGAGATAGATTTATATTTGTCAATAAAGGTCTAAAATATTGTTGTACTATTTCTTGGCAAGTATATAAATGTATGAGGTTGGATTTGGACCCATTCTAGTTGGCTAGGTTTTCATACATTGCATCTAGACTAGAGTTTCTAGGTTTTTTGATGAAGTACCAGAAGTTACTATTTAGGACAAGGTTAGGGAAATTGGCCAAGTGACATTTTGGTAGTGTAGTAAATAGTAGTATCAGCGTGGGAAAACTATCTTTGTATTCTCATTTTATGTGAAGAATTCACTCTGGTTTTGATTCTATGTCCATCTCAGTGGTTATTTCTCAAGATATATTGATTTCTAGTGTGTAGAATGTTATTTTTGTTTGTTAATCTTGCTTCCACATGTGTGAAGGACGTATGCTGCTATTGTTGTTTGAACAAGGACAGTACCATATTGTATGTTAGTGCTTATGATCAGATCTTGGTGATTTATGCAATTCTAGCATGTGCAAATTGATGATTTCTATCTTGTAGCTAAATCTAGATGTGCATCTAAATTTGGTTAAGATCTGTTCATCCATTTAAGTATGTTTTGGATCTGTTATTTTTACATGTATTAGAGCCAGAGTTTCAGGCCTAAAGTTGGAGTATTTTCCAAATCTAGAGGTGGATTTGAGAGCGCCATCATTTTCTATGTGGATTTGGAGGTGTTTCTAGTTCAAATCATGCATTTTCAAGTATAGAAAGTGGACTTTGTGATCCAAGCATCATTTTAGATAAAATCACATTGGAGACAAAATCCTATCCAAGTTGACGCAACGTAAGCTTGTTCTTATGATTAGAAGATGTATTTTACTTCCTAAAACTAATATGATCATGTCCCTGTAACATGAAGTTATGGGTGGAGGGCACTTCACAATAGATATTACAATTAGGAGGCTTTTACAATTTAGTACTAGTGGAAAAAAAATGCATAAGGATATTGAGACTTACATCAAATGTTCTGATGTATATCACAGGGCATGAAGACCATGAAGATAATTTTTGAGCTGTTACATCCAAAAGGACATGGAGGTCTACATTCAAAGATGTGATGTGTGCCAAAGGACATGTAAAAGTGAATTGTAAACCACTACACCAGGTTCTCTATCACAAGGACTGTTCAAAAAATGACATCTTGATTGGATCAATCCTATTCATCTAGCCACTAGAAGCACCCAAACTAAATATATAATAGTGGCTATGGAATATCTGACAAAATAGATTGAAGCAAAATAAGTTCACATAGCATATGCTAGGTCCACCACTAAATTCCTATACAAAAATGTTATCATGTGCTTTAGTTGTCTGATTGAGATGTTAATGATCAAGGAGGCCACTTTGCAAATGAGACCATCAAGGTCCTATTAGAAGAGCTCTTCATGGTCTATCGTCTCAGCATGTTTACTCTTCCTATTAAGATTTTGTGCGACATTTGGACAAAAAATAGTAGAAGCAAGTATATCAGATTGGGAGCTACACCAGCTCTCTGAGTCTTTGAAAACTACATACAAAGGCAACATTGACCACCAAACACCCATTTTAACTAGTGTATGGCCGAAGATGCAATAATGCTATTGGAGTTTCTCGTCCCATCCCTTTAGATCGCCACAATGCAACAATGAATGATACAAGATTGTTCATCTCCGTCAATTGCAACTTCGAGTCGCACAATAGTTTTATCTTTCATATGGATCCAAGTGCTCGTAGTTGCGTACTTTAATCAAATCCACATAGGAAAAATGTGATGAATCTAAGCATCAAATTAATTGGGCCGTATCCTAAAATTTTAAGAGCTATGGTTTTTCTACCAAAAATTATTTTATGCACTCTCATAAAATTATGGTCCACCAAGAAATGAGAGAGTGCTTTGATTTCCATAATCATTGTTCTCACTGCGTTGATGAAACTTTCAATGGGCTACACATATCTCATTATTCTTGAAGGAATTCAAATGATTTCCCAAACACATACATTTATCATTTATAGAGTAAACATCTATAGTATACTCATAAACATGGGCACCAAGGTATTTGCTGAACGAAACTATCTTATTAAAATCGTATGTACACAGCTGGCACTTTATAGTCTCGCGATTGTCCATAACTTTTAACTATTGTAACTACTATTCTCGGATTTGCATAATTTTTTAGTCTAATAATTTTTCTGATCTAGCCGAAATCCAATACTTTACTATAAATCCGACCCAGTCAAAATTCAACCTGGATCAATTTTACACTTAGAACTTTTAAAGACTTAAATTTTATAAAACTTAAAGACAATCAAATACACAAAGCTAAATATATACAAGAATAGAGAGTAAAAAGTCATCATGTGACTTATTTGAATCGTCACATGTCCTCACTCTAAAATTCAGCAGGACCCTCTGATGACAATTCCGAAGAATAAGTTTGTCCCACAGCGTCATCAGATAATTTTCTTCATTATCAACAGGATTACGCCAGTGCTTGCAGGCCGTTTATGCATCCTGTAAAGAAATTCCCACTCAATATTACAAAAAAAACTCCCAATCTCTTTTGTCACATTTATCTTCAATAGTGAGCTCTGCATACATTCTTGCTTGTCGAGGCCCTAACACCAACTTCCATGTTGAAGATTTTCCATGTACAATCTTCCATGTTGAAGATTTTCCATGTACTCTTCGGATTGACTGCCTCCTCTTTTTCTTGGTAAATGTAGCGATGTAATTTCTTTAGTGATGGGGTAAATAATCTAGTTTGGCATATATATAATTGAATGCTCAGCAAGGTCCTGGCCACGAACCCTGCTAGATCAATTGTTCTATATGTTGCCCACAGCCTATGAGCTAGATGTTTTGCCCTCTTGCTTATACATTCAGACATCTCATTAGAAAATGTGGCATATTTGTCTTCCCATTTAGTATATAGTGTCCACAGTTCTGGATATAAAAATCTATTTGTTTTGTCAATCCTAGGCTTCTTTAGATGGTTTGAACATCAATTATCTTTTTATCTGAGTACATGTGAATCCAATAAAATGTTGTTCTTTGAATAATCGATAGATAAGTAGGATTCTATGATCTCAGAAACTCCAAGGCATACAAGGAAGAGCTGCCTATTAAGGAATTCTGACAGCTCTAGTTTTCGATTAAAAATAATCCTTGTAGGATTAGCCCATGACAGGGCACCCTTTTCCTCGTTATTTAGGGTTGCCCAAAAAGGCATTTCATTCTTCGATTTCCCATGTATCATTTCATTCTCATTACAATATCCTTTTAATCCAGGTAAAAAAGCATAGTCTATCATCCATAACTGCTCAATGTCCCTAATTGGGACATATAACTAAACAATTTCTTTTGAGATGCAAATTTTCATTCATCAGTACCTGGCTGGGTTCTGTCCTCGGTCTCACTTCTTTTCTTCTCCTCTTTCTGTCCCGAGACGTTGTTGCTTCATCTTCTTTCGCTTGCTCACTCTCATGGACAAAAAGATCAACAAATAACCTTGAACATTATCAGAATCGAATTCTGATAACAATGACATTGTCTACACTTCCTGATCTTGCATCAGTGGCTTGGCCCCAGTCAGTTGCTTCAATTGGTCCTCCAAATCTTGAATTCTCTAATGGTCCGCAGATTGATACACTCCACAACATCCTTCTGATGGCTCTTTCCTTTTTTCACTCGTTTTAGGTCTCTCGTCCGAATTCAAAGAATCCTCCTCTTCTGGATCCTTGAAGATAACAGCATAAAGGCTTCATTTTTTGCTTGTAAAGGTTTCAACACCTTTTTCTTGATCAATTCAATAGTATCGGCCCTATATTTTTCGAACTTGGCCGATCGACTATCACAAATCCTCTTTTTGTAGTCAGAATATCTAATAGAGTTTTCAAACTTTGGTGCTCCAGCTGAGTTTGTAGTAACTCTGTGCACAGCTCTTCAATATCCTGCTAAAATTGAACCAACTCCAAGTCCTACATTAATAGCTATAGCTGTAATTCATTAGTTTTTGTCAAATCTTCTATTTGGTCGTCCTTCGTTTTGTATAGCAGCAGCAATTCTGGCACCTTAGCAGCATCAGCAATAACTTGACAATTGATTCTTGCTGTTCTTCCACTCGACCCTATAGACCGCTAACTGCATTCCTTTCCTGTTCGCTACTTTTAGCATATTCTATCAAACTTTCAGTATTGTTCAGGAAAGATTGCAGCGCTGGAAAAATTGTAGTCGAAGCTAAGTCAATCAAATCAAATTTTAGGGCTTTCTCAACAGATGACTTATCTTTTTCCCTTTTGAACTTTTCCATAACGCGATCAAGAGGTCGAAAAACTTCTTCATAAGTCAAATCTTCAATGTCTTCCAACATAGTTTCCTTCCCAAATTAGGGTTATTTTCATCTTCATCCAGGATGTGTACTCTGTTAGGACTTTCTACAGTATGCACATCCCCAGCCATGTCGATTCCATGTTGTTCCTGCATCATGTGATCCATCAATGATTGTGAATCATCAATCTGCATCGTATCAGTGTTAGAATTGTGTTCTTCATCTGTCTTGATTTCACTTGTCTCTGCAGCTTGTTAGTTATGATCAGCTTGTAATTGTTATGGTAACAGTTACAATCTCACCTTGATTCAACAATTCGAGATGAGAAGCCAAATGACTATGTTGTGCTCCCCACAGCCTAATGTGCTAAGATTTTTTTAATGCTTTTAAAAACATATAATAAGAAATCGTGGCGAAATCCACTGGTTCTGTGAGAAATTAATAATAAACTTCATTGTTACACTTTTTAGTTATTGTTCACGATGTACTTTATTATTGACAGCTATTACCAGTTGTAACTAGCCATAGGCTAGTCTAGTAGTCTACTCCTAGGTTTTCTCTCTCTATCAGAGTTCAGGGTTTATTTGTACATTTTACATTCAGTATGATTTTAGTGTGATAGAGTGATATTGCGTGTTCTTCTTCCGCCTCCCTACTTGGTGATTGCTCATGGTGAATGCTTGATGTTGCATATCTGATTGTTTGACAGGTTCTTCTTCATACATTGCAGCAAGTATTCAAAATTGGAAGCAGAATTGGTAGCATTCTTGTCCACGCTAGAGACCACATCACACATCCACTTTACAAATCCTATGGATGTGGAATTCTTCAAATAGCTAACCTTGTAGCCTTTGGTCTTCTGGTAACTAGAGTCTTCTCCTTCCAACAAATCAAACCATTCATCAAGAAGAGTAGAATCTGTTATCTTCTTTGTTTTTTTCACTGAGCCCTGGATAGGCAACCCAAAGCATTCTACATAGTCAACCTTTGTGAGCTCGATAATTTGGTTGTGTACTGAAAAATACACACACTCCCTCTGATTCGAACTCCATCAGCCATTTCGTTGCAGATTTCAATTAGGAGCAACGAATTGTCTTTGTACTTAATAGTAGTCATAGCCGCCATTTCCTTGTAAGAAAAGCATGAATAATCCATAGCGCTACTGTAAATTCGAAGAAAAATACTTCGAAGGATAAAATCAGAAGATTGCTCGCGAATGCACTATGGCGATAGTAGTAAGGACAACAATGAAAAGTGACGAAAGTGACAAGTAAAAGAGGTGTAAATCGCTTAACTTGGATGACCTCAACATAGGACAACTAATATTCCCAGTGGTTATTAATAACGGGAACATTAGTAATGTGTTCAATTGGAAGGGTTACAAAAACACGAAGGATTGAAGAGTTTTTAGAAAGATCAAAAATAACATTTGGGTCAAAAAATTTATTCGAACATGTCCGGATCGGTGACAAAATTTTCAGAATTCACACGTGTGGGATGATCCACAAGTATGATAGATCTTATTAAGCTTTATGATTAGCACAATAATCTGATTCTAGATTGTATAGCAAGATCTAGTACATAACTTATGGCTTAACCACAATCTAGCATGCTAAGAATCAGAGAATGATAGCAATGAATCATAAATGAGAAAAAGTACAAGAAATTAGTGTATGAGCATTAGTCTCAACACGAGTTAGAGAGAAAAAGAGAGAGAGAGATATCAAGCAAAAATGGTGTAGATCCAAAATGGCATGGAATAGCTACAAAGCTTTGGTTCTTCATGAAAATTATGAGAATGGCTACACGTACTTATGGAGTTTGAGGTAGCTCGAGGTAGAACCACATCCATCCACCTTTCAATCACATCTAAATTGAAAACTAGAGTCTAAGTGACATTTGTCACATCTCATGCATGTATCTCTACCTACTTTTACCAAGTGTCCTAGTTCTAACTAGAATTGTACAAATCATCATGCATGTGTCCATTTCACTTTGTGCATGCCTTGCATGTCACTATGGATCACTTACAATAAATGCATGTGATATGCCACGAGTTTCTACAAGCATATTTTTGCTATTTCTAAGTCTACAATCTATATGCAAGTCGTATTCAACCAACTAGATATGACAATCCATATAGCTCGAGTTTTATCTAGGCCAAATTTGGCATTTACAATTATGAAACAACATACTTGCATAGTACAAAATTTGTAGCAAGCCTAAAGTCAAGATGGATTATTTTTCAATTTCAACAATCGGATCTAAAAACAATCTATATTGACTTGAACATGGTTCTTGGTATTACTCCAAGATTGGCTCTATGCTTGATAAAGGAACTCTTGCTCAAATGTTTGGTAAGCAAATTTGCAATACAAGATGATGTGTCGATGTGCTCCAAGTAGATTTCCCCTCCAATGAGCTTCTCTCTCACGAAGTGATGTGCAACTTCGATGTGTTTGCTCCTTGCATGTAATATCGGATTGTCGGCAAGGGCTTGGGCTGAAATGTTGTCACACATGATCATAGGTAGATCATCTTCCATGATTATGTTCAGCTCCACTAACAACCTTTTGATCCAAAGCACTTCCTTTGTTGTAGTAGTGAGTGCCTTATACTCAGCTTCACAAGATGAGACGGATATAGTATCTTGCTTTTTGGAAAGCCAAGATATCAATTTTCCTCCAAGATATATGACATAAGCACTTGTAGATTTTTTATCTGCTCTATCACTTGCAAAATTCGAGCCTTGAATATCCAACTATAGAAAGATCTTCACTTTTATACAATAAACCATAATCAAAAGTTGAAGATATGTATCTAAGCACTCTCTTGGCCATTTTTTAATGATGAATAGTAGGATTTTGCATAGCTTGGCTCAACTTATGAACACTAAAACTTATGTCAGGTCTAGTTATTGTGAGCCAAATTAAGGAGCCTATAAGACTCCTAAAAAGAGTGATGTCCACGAAGGATCTTTCATCACCTTTGTTAGGGTCTTTTACAATTTGCTCCATAAGAGTTTCTATACTCTTACAATCTAACATATTGAACTTTTTAAAATTGAAAGAGCATACTTGGATTGACATATAAAAGCTTTATCTTTAAGAAAGTCAATCTCTAATCCTAATATGTAGTGCATTTTTTCAAGAACTTGCATCTTGAATTTTTTCCAAGTGCAACCTTGGTTGCCTCAATTAACTTGATACAACTTCCTGTTAGAATGATATCATCAACATAAATAAGAAGGATGACAATATCTCTATCAAAAAACTTGACATACAAGGAAGGATCATAGTTACTAAGATTAATCCTAGTGACTCAAGAAAGGTGTTAAGTCGATAATACCATGACCTTGGAGCTTGCTTTAGTCCATATAGACTTTTGAAGAGCAAACAAAGTTTGTCTTTGTCATGGATGAACCCAATAGGTTGATCCATATAAATTTCTTCTTCAATTAAAAATGCATTAGAGACATCTAGTTGAAAAACTTGCCAATTGAAAAAACGAGCAATAGAAATTATGATTCTAATTGATACCATCTTTGCAACTCGAACAAAAGTCTCCTCATAATCAAGTCCATAAACTTGAGCAAAATCCTTTTCACAAAGCCTTGCCTTGTTCTTGTTGATTGTGCCATCTTGATTATACTTGACTGAAAAACCCACTTGCAACCAACGGTGTGCTTGTTGGATGGAAGATCCACAAGCTCCCATGTCTTGTTGGCTATCAAAGCATCATATTCCTCCTTCATGGCGAGAAACCATTCCTCCAAATTGAGTGCATCATATACATCCTTTGGCTCTTCATGTGAAATCATAATAGAATTTGATTATATAGTAGAATTCGACCGGACAAACATCATGTCAATGCAAATTATTTATCAAGGTTGGAAACTACCGAACCCAAAGATCCTATATCAGATAATCTACAATTGATGCTGTTAAATATCAAAAAATCAATATATGCCAATATCATTCAGTATTTGTAAACAATATTATATCCAAAAGGAATGACTTGAGAGTAAAGGAATGTTATTCAACATAAA
>MU832244.1:0-80975 GCA_029204225.1 Diphasiastrum complanatum | reverse complement strand
ATCCACAAATGCATCCAGCTTATAAAGTTTGCCAAGTCTAGTGCCCTTAGCCACTATCTTACCCTTCTTCTTGATGAAACATTCATTTGAAGCAAAGTCAACATTGAAACCATTGTCTACCATTTGGCCAACACTTAGTAGATTCTTTGTTATTGTAGGAATGTACAAAACACCTTCTATGTTGATCTTTTTGGAAGATCCTAAGCAAAGGGGAATGCTACCAACTCCTTCAATCTTACAAGCTTCATCATTTGCTGTATAGATAGACTTTATAGGTCCATCATAAGATAAGAGAGAAGAGAAAAACTCCCTTTTACTAGTCATGTGTGAACTAGCACCCGAGTCAATCCACCAAGGATCTTCTCCTTTGAAGTTTGTTGAAGAAAATATGGACATCATGAGAGAGTCCTCATGTGAACTCTCCTCCTCCTCCTCTTTGCTCATGTTGGCTTGGCTTTGATCTTGCTTCCTCTTGAAGCATTCCGAGGCATAATGCCCCATCTTGCTACAATAGTAGCACTTCACCTTTGATTTGTCCTTCTTGACTTTGGTAGTTGATGGAGATGCCTTTGGGGGTCCTTCTTGATCCTCAAGCTTTGTAGACTTCTTGAATGTTGATCCTTTGCCTTTGGACTTGCCTTTGCCTTTGGTGAAGAGAGCTTGGTCATCTCCACCTTGGATGGAAAGCCTATCCATCCTCTCTTGCATTTGGCTCCTTCTTGATTCCTCGGCCATGAGTGTGCCTTGGAGTTCTTCAAGTATGGGTAGCTTACCCATAATTGCATATCCCTGAACCAAATTGTCAAATTCAAAGCTTAGTCCATTCAATATGAGTTGAACAAGCTCTTCATCCTTGATAGGGTCACCTATAAAGGCTAGCTCTTTGTTCAATTCCTTTACTCTTAGGACAAAAGTATGTGCACTCTCTCCTTTCTTTTGATAGCTTCTATAGATTTGATTCTTCAAAGCTAACATTCTAGTTCTTGGATTCATAGACCTTTTGCAAAGTCTCCCAAGCATCTTGAGCTGAAGTGCAATCTCCTACCTCTCTTAAGAGTTCATTTGCAACATTCATTTTTATGCAATGTAGTGCAACATTGCACCTCTTGATGTATTTGGCTTTTTCTTGAGGATGAATAGGTTCACCCTCCTTACCATTTACAATTTCCATCAGATCTTGCACGATCATGATAGATTCCATTCTAACTTTCCATATGGAATAGTTAGTTTTGTTGAGCCTTTCATTAGTATCCAAAAGATATGCATTTATAGATGCCATATAGTCTCCTAATCAAGGACTTGACACAAATGAAGGTTACTTCTATTGATTTGATTGAAGGTCTACCTTATCCCACTTCTTAGGGACCTGAAAAGATCAGTAATAGACTTCCTGTAAAGATCTAAGAATGATCTCTAACAAAATCAAATCATAGAATACTAGAAACAATGCACTTGCTTGATTGAAGTAGACAATACTAGTAGAATTGCCCCTCTTTCTATAAAGAACATTAAAGCTTCCAAATGATCTGATCAAGAGTGAATTTCAGCAACCTAATATACTTCCAAAATCACTTGTAAAAGATCTAAATGGAACTTAATGAGGATGCAACACAATCTACTATCCAATCACAAGCAAAAAATGATCAAAATTGATGAAAAATTGATCTAATTTGGTGCATAAGTCAAGCAATGGTTGGACTGAACCTAAATCACTTTAGGAGGTGTCTACTACACCTTAGAACAGCCTTGAAGAGTCCCCAAAACTCTGATCTTCCCTCTCCTTGAATGCTAGAAAGCCTCCTCTATGAAATCACCTCCAAAACTTGCTTAGAAATCAATGCTTGGAGCAAGCAAAACTTGTTATCTTGGTAATGTGAATTGAATTCAACTTTGCCTCTGGTTTTAGACACCTAAACACCTGCAAATGAAGTCACACAACACCAATCTCCAATGTATTTGACTCACTTTGAGTTCTAGAATCAATACTAGATGCTAAGATCCAATCTACACAAGATTTAGATCAAAAATTGCAATCAAATTGAATGAAAACCAAGGATTTAGCTCATTTCAGCCTTTAGGCTCTGATACCATGTAAAAATTACAGCAAATAAGGATCCTAAAACACTTGAAATGATGAGGGAAACAATAGATTATGATTTCATAAGATTAGCACAAGTTGAACCATCAAAATCCATCAAAAATCTATGCTTGAACCTCACTAAATGGCCCAAATCCTTGAAGAAGGCTTCACACGTGTGAAAGTACGGCCTCCCACAGTCTGAGTACTGTACACCAGACCTACATTCAATCCTATAATCATTAGTAATCACAAGTACTCAAACAATTATGAACATAGAGAGCAATTGCACCATTATGAGAGAAAAAACATGAAATTGCTTGATTGATTTTGGTGAGATATCATCACCTATATATACATGATCCATCACGGTTTTGGGCAGGTATGAGTAGCCCCTAAACCTATCCCTAATGCTAATTTTGGTGGATCTTTCATCCCTACCAAGTTAGGGTTGGAATCTTGGAGATCCCTCAACAATGCAAAAATTACCAAAAATAGCTCCTATTTTGTCTCCCTTGTATCTAAGCATAATTTGGACTCATTCCAAAGGTTCTAACACTTAGGTCTACTTGAGAACATCCTTATGAATGGAATCCTATGCTATTTGGCACGTGTGACAAGCCACATCATGACCATCTAACTATTTACAAGTCATATGACCAAAACTAGTCAAGCTAGAATTGTGAATTTTTAACACTTTTCAGGGATTTAGATATTTTCATATGTCATCTTTCCAGTTAACTCTTATAGAAATTGGTAATTTCTTTAAACAGAGGGGTGGATAAAATTCTATCAGAAGATCTATTGTTGCATAGTTTTTTGGAAACCAGTTGTGGTATAAAAATGTGATTTTCTAAAAGTAATTTTGGATAAATCCAGAGTAAGATACCAAATTGGAACTTTTTGAATAAGAGGTAAGTTGGGTTGGGAAACTTGTGAGAGTGAATATGTTATTCATCTCATAGAATTCCCAGATATGCTATTTACTCATGAGAATTAGAAATTATGTGATAGCTGAGTTACAAGATTCTCAGTGAGTTATGTGAGTAGCACATGTGAATTTTGGATGAATATGTCAGATAAGAATGTGTTTATGTACTGGGTCATGGTGTGATTATTCTCATATGTGCATGATTAATCTTGTATGAATCTACTATGTATTCCTGATGACTGGGTTTAATTGGTGCACTTAAACCAATAAGTAACATAAACATGTGTTCAAGTATTGTTGGAATTGATAATTGCAGAGTTAACGGATTTTTTTGTGGAAGATTTATTGATTAACTTATTGATGATTTGAATAAGCATCTAAATGTGGTGTTATACTAGTATAATTGAATTCTGCACCTAGACATTTGAGATTTTTGAATCATTGCCAATTAAATTGATTAGTTGGTTACTCTTGGATGAAGTTATTTGGTAAAATGATCTGTGTGAAGAGGATTCACCAGGAATGATTGTTTTAAGTTAAATTTCTTGTAAGATACATGATTTGTGAATCATCAGTTAAAATTATGTGCATTGGATATACAGTGGTTGAAGGGTTTGCGGATCTCAAGGCAACCCTAACCCTAGTTAATAAGTGACAGGGATTTGGCACCTTGCGTGTGTAAGTCCAACTTGATGATCACATAGTTATTTGATTAGTTAGAAGCTAATAAAAGGCCTTTTGCGAGCATTAAATGTCAGAAGGCCCATTACTCAAGTTAGAGAATAATAAGGGCTCCCTCAAAAATTCAAATTTCAAATAAATAAGGGCAGTAGAGTTTGGCCAATATGATTTGAGTCCAAAGCCCTAAAATCCACCATAAGTAGTGCTGATTTGTTATTAATTTCTTATGTTCATCTTCATTTCAATACAAGCGATTGAGCCTCTTATGAATTAGAATTGAATGTCCTTGCTTCTCTTTGTTCTTGATCTAACTCGCATGCTTTGTTGGTGTTTATCATTTTGTTGGATTTGCTAAATGTTGGGATTGAATCTTGTTATACTTTTCATGAGAGAGAGAGAGAGAGAGAGAGAGAGAGAGAGAGAGAGAGAGAGAGAGAGAGAGAGAGAGAGAGAGAGAGAGAGAGAGAGAGAGAGAGAGAGAGAGAGATGCTTTTATGACTCTATTATCGAGTCTACTTGAAGCCTATGAAAATTGGGTCATGGCAATTAGCATCTCACTCTATCAAGAGAAATTTCGATGTTTCTACAAGAGGAGATCAGAAGAACTGCATCCTCCTCAGGCTCAGGATCAGATCCTCAGGATCTATAGTAAAAAAATCAGAAGTTCAGATCAAAGAGATCTACAAAGTCATCTTATCCTAACAAGAAGAGCAACATGCAGTCTAGATCAAATTTTGGTTCAAGATCGAATTCAAACTCTTCATCATTCCAACCAATGCAAAAACTATTCTTCAGATACTATAAGAGGACTGGGCATGAAATCAAGGACTGTCGAATTCTAAAATATAACAATGAGAAGAAGAAGCAGTTCCAACAACAAGCACATAGTGCTACAACCAGTCACTTGATCCAGCAACAAGAGGAAGATGAAGAAACTTTCATGACCAAGCTAGGAGAACAACATGATATCAATTCTTGGTATCTGGACTTTGGAGCAACGCAACATACGACTCGCCATCAAGACTGGTTCAAGGATTACAAGTCGTTCACCCACTGTCGAGTTGTACAACTTGGAGGCAACTCATCTCATCCACAAAATTTGAGTTCTGCAAGGCCAACAGAATACATCAATAGTATACAACCAGCTACTCTCCTCAGTCCAATGGTGTAGTTGAGAGGAAGAATCAGACACTCATTGAAAGTGCCAAAGCATGCTGGCCCATGCCTCTCTTCCAAAGAATATTTGGGCAGAAGCTATTACTAGATCTGCCTATCTACAAAATCGATCCATCACTAAGGCCTTGAATGGCAAAATACCTCATGCCAAAAGCATGTTGGCCCATGCCTCTCTTCCAAAGAATATTTGGGCAGAAGCTGTTACTACATCTGCCTATCTACAAAATCGATCCATCACTAAGGCCTTGAATGGCAAAATACCTCATGAGGTATGGACAGGATCGAAGCCATCACTCAAGCATATCCGAGTGTTTGGATGCATCGCTCACTCTCAGATCCTTGAAGATCTACATGTCGCAGCTAGAGGGATACAAATCGAAAGGCAAGCCACACCTTGTGTGCAAAATCCACAAGGCTCTCTATGGACTGAAATAGTCACCTAGAACCTGGTTCCAAAAAATCAATGCATTTATAATCGAAAATGGTTTTGCCGCCCAAACAAAATACCAGAAAACCTCGGGTGAACAAAAAGAAAATAATAGACACAAAACTAACCGAGCGACAAAAACAAATGCATGCAAAACTTAAACAGCTGATCCAACCATTGTCTGGAAGTCAAAAAACCTATTCAAGCAAAAGCAACATTATAATACGGTCCTAAAATGGGAAAAATCCTCCTCAAAAGATTGATTCAAAGAATGTGCCACCCTTATTGGATAAAGGCAAAGGAAAAGTCAAGGATTATTCTACAAGACAGAGTTCTAGCAAGACATCATCGTCTAGGAAGTCTGCACCTTTGAAGAAGAGTTTATCTTCTCAGAGGTCATCACCTCCACGATCAATTCCTGCTAAAAAGACTAAGTGAAGATCCAAGACAAGTCCTTTTGACAAAGAACAAGTAGATGTAGTCCAAATGAAATGCCCGAACATTTTAAATGTTATACACTGGATGATGTGGTTATCATGTTACCCGAGGCACATCGTGAACTCGAAGAACATGTGCTAGAATCGAAAGATGTTTACGATGGCCCAGCTAGGACATAGGCTATGAATCTTGCTGAACCAGGAGAACCAGAAAAGAATGTACAAGTTGGATCACAACTTAATCTTGAACAGTTTCAAGCACTCCGAACATTACTTATTAAGTATCAAGATTGCTTTGCATGGACTTATTAATATTTGAAGGGTATTTCGATGTCAGTTATTGAACACACCATACCTTAGTACCTGATGCAGTTCCAAAGGTTACAAAGTTCTATCACTGTAATCCTAATGTTGCGGATCTGATAAAGAAAGAGTTTCAGAGACTGCTTGACGTCGATTTCATTTATGAGATCGAGCATACAGAATGGGTTTCATCGATTGTCATTGTTCCTAAGAAGAATGGGAAATTGAGAATTTGTGTGAATCTCAAGGCCTTGAACAAAGTGACGCAGAAGGATCACTTTCCGTTACCTTTTACTGAAAGCATTTTGGACCGCCTTGCTGGAGCGGAAACTTATAGTTTTTTGGATTACAACCAAGTCAAGATTGCACCTGCAGATCGCCACAACACAACTTCTGCTACAGAATGAGACACCTATGCTGAAAAAGTAATGTCGTTTGGACTCTGTAATGCACCAAGTTTGTTCCAAAGAGTAATGTAATTTGCTTTTAAAGATTATCTACAAAAATTTCTTGAAATTTACTTGGATGACCTGGGATTCCATAGTACAGATATAGACCACCTGGATCAATTAGAGAAAGTATTTGAAAGATGTCGCAAGTATCAAATTTCCCTAAATCCAAAAAAATGCCAGATATGGATTTCCCACGGAGTTGTGCTTGGGCATGTGATATCGAGACATGGCATTGCCACAGATTATTCTAAAATCAAGACTATTGTGGAATTGTCACCGCCAACAACAATTCGTGGAGTTTATGTGTTTATGGGTCATGCAAACTACTATCGTATTTTTATTATCTTCTTTGCAGATTTAGCAAGACCTATATACAAACTGACTATTGTTCCTATTTGGACAGTAGAGGCGTTAGAAGCCTTTGAAAATTTTAAAAAAAACATTAATTTCAGCACCAATATTGCGTTCTCCAGATTGGATGATTGAGTTTCATGTTTACACTGATGTCGTAAAATATGCAATTGGACCAGTTTTGACGCAACAAGGTGACTATAATAAGGACAATCCAATACGATTTGCAAGCGGACAGCTTACAGATCCAGAGAAGAACTATTCAACAACAGATCGTGAAGCGGTAGCCATGATGTTTTCTGTACGAAAATTTCATCATGACCTCATGGAAGCGCACTTTGAATTTTATACGGATCACCAACCGTTACTTTACTTGGTAAACAAGATGTGCAATATTGGGTGTATTGCAAGATGGTTACTGTTATTGATTGAATTTGACTTTCGAATTGTGGTTCGAGAGGGGAAGCAACATTATCTAGCGGACCACGTTTCGCGAATAGAATCCGCACCACTTAATACTGAGGTGGATGATGAATTACGAGATGCTGCATTATTCTATGTAGAAGCAGTACCTAAGTGGGCAGCGGATATTGTTGATTACCTGATGCTAGGACAACTGAATGACTCTTTGACAAAAGTACAGAAGAGACAATTGATTCATAAGGCTCAACCTTATCAATTGATTGTAGGACAATTGTATCGTCGTGGATCAGACAATATTCTACATAGATGTGTTTTACTGCATGAAATACCAGATTTAATCATGTTTTCACATGATGGCATGGGCGGAGGACACTTCTCTACAGATATTACTATTCGCAAACTTTTGCAATCAGGTTGTTGGTGGCCTACGCTTCATAAGGACACATAAAATTTTATTCAGACATGTGATGTTTGCCAATGAGCATGACGGCTTACTAGACACGCCTATGAACCCTTACATTCGGTTTTATCGCAAGTGCCATTTGAAAAATGGGGACTGGATTATGTTGGTCCTATTCATCCTATCCTGCGAGGATCTCAAGCCCAATATATTATCGTAGCAACTGATTATATGACCAAGTGGATTGAGGCCAAAGTTGCTGATGCGGAATCTACGGCCAAGTTTCTCTATGAAAATATTATTTTCAGATTTGGATGTCCGATCGAGATTGTCAGTGACCGGGGTACACACTTTGTTAATCAAATGATAAAGTGTTTACTGAAAGATTTTTTTGCTATACACAAATTTAGTACTCCATATTATCCCAGAGGGAATGGCCAAGCTGAATCTTCCAATAAGATTCTCTGCACTATTATGATGAAAACAGTTGAAGCAAGTCGGTCTGATTGGGAACATAAACTGCATGCAGCATTATGGGCATTCAGAACCGCTTACAAGAGTAGTACAGATCAAACACCCTTTCAACTTGTTTATGGTCAAGATGTTGTCATGCCAATTGAATTTTTAATGCCATCTTTACGCATAGCAGCAACAGAGCGGTTAAATGATGACAAGTCTTTACAACTACGTCATGAAGCTTTGCACAAATTATGTGAAACAAGATTGATGGCAGTCCATGCGTTAGCAGCAGAGAAAGCCCACCGTAAGGCATGGCATGATCGTCGTTTACACAAAAAGGATCTGAAAGAAGGAGATCTAGCATTGATGTACAAAACCAATCTAATCAAGAGGAAATTGAAGTTTATTGGTGAAGACTTGTATAAAGTGAAGGAAATCCTAAACTATGGAACAATAATTCTTGAACAGTTGGATGGAAAACGCTTTGATACTCCCATGAATGGTAGCCGACTACGCAAGCTTTGGCAACCTGTTCCGCCAGTTCAACCTGCTCCACTAGATCCAAATGATTTTATTTTTATTTGTTTTCAATTTTTTGTTTTCACTACTTAATCGTTGACTTTGTTTGGAAAATACGGTAAAAAAAAGAAAGGAGAAAAGAAAAGAAAAATGAGAAAAGATTGATGAGCAAAAGTCAGAAAAGTCATCAAAATGGAAAAAGAGGAAGGAAAGTATTTCCAAAAAGATAATTTTTGATGGACAATGACTTATGAAATCACGCTGAACTTTCAGATTGTACATCCACTTCAGATATATCTATACTGACTTGGGCGAAAGTTCTTTTCCAAAAAAAGTACATGGTTATGAGTTAGGCGAATGATCCACAATATGCCATTTTGGGAACCTTCGTCGAGCACCTTAGTCTCCTCAAAAACCTTCGCTGACATGCTAGATGGTCTTAAAATGTTAAAATTAGGTTGGCTATAGGTTCAGAACCTGAAAGATGTATTTATGACCGTACTTGGGCAAAGGATCCTCTTGGACGAAGGTTCATCCTTTGTCAGACTTGGAAAATGTTCGCCGGATGGCTTCAAAACCTCAAAAACCTTCACCGAGATTTTTATAGCCTATTTTCATAGTACTGAGCAAGCCTACAAATTTTTGTTCAGAAGTGATCAGCCAAACTAGTATTCTGTGTAATGGACCCTCCAAATTCACCTATAAGTTGGCTGAATTCGATTCATTCCTCGCTTGTGCTAGCGAAGCTCTTGCCAGTTTTTCCAGCAACCAAAGCCTTCAAAACTTTCTATACTATTTTTTGATATATACTCGTGCCTATTACTTTCAGTTTTTGTCCTTTTCCATCATGTCTTCCATAGATATGTCTCAGTCGCCGCGTTACACTATCCATTGTGATGTCCCATCTGCAATGAATATCATGGTCCTTCCTAGCACAAGCATTGTCACTCAGTGGATGACTCTTGCGGAGCCTCTGCTTACTACAATGGGTATTCATGAGAGAGCCTTCTCAGGGAGAATCAACATGGATTTTATCATTCTTGCCTTCAATACTTGGAAGGAAGAGAAATCCAAGTTTTACATTACTTTCCACGGAGCCACACACAAGGTGCACGTGACTAAGGCCGCCCTTGTTGCCATAGGGATAGCATCTGGTACCCAGGCCTTGCCAATTGTGCGCAGATCCATATTATTACAATGCCCCGCATGAATAAGTGGAAGGATTTGGAATTCTCCATGGACAAAATTACTATCCATACGCCAAACTGGCCAATCATCCACCAATCTTATAGTTGAAAAATTTCAGTGGATTTCCACCAGGCACTCCAAGCATACCAGCGGGAGTATATACACTCTCCTGATCTGACAGTGAGGCAATCGACGCTTTTTGCAAAAGACTTGACTCTATTGGCATCCGTGGCAACACAATGGGATGATTGCCTTCCTCCTTTGGCATTCGATCCGAATAAGCCAATGGCCTCCGAGAGCATTAAGGATCAGTTGTCGGTGGCTAGATTTCCGTGCCAAGAGGCTCCTAAAAATTTCGATTCACATCCTGGACAACTTCAAAGTGGATTGTCGGAGCCCACCATTGTCTTTTGCCGCACAATTTAGACTTCAACACTGCCCGACTCGATTTCATGGAGAAGGTGTAGTATCATTTAATAAAAATTCGACGTGAAGCAAATAAAAGGCCACAATAACTGCATCTCGCAGGTGTCGTGGAACCGCCACCAGTTTTGGTGGGGGATACTATTGGAGGGTTTGCGGATTCCAAGACTACCCTAACCCTAGTTAATAAGTGAGAGGGACTTGGCACCCTATGTGTGTAAGTCCAACCCGATGATCACATAGTTTTTTGATTAATTAGAAAGTCAATAAAAGGACTTTAGGCCTTTTTGCGGGACTTTTAATGTCGCAGGGCCTAAATGTCAAGCTAGTGAATAAAGTTGGGTTTCCCTCCAATTTTGGATGGTTCCCACTCTTTTTTAAATTTGAATAGTTAGGGAGGCAGAAATGGACCAATAGGATTCAGAGGCCAGGGTCCTCCTCTCTACTATAAAAAGAGACCAACTCGAGTTTGCTACACATGTACATATCTTCATTTCAATAAAGCAGATTAGTTCTCTTGTGAAATGGATTGATGAATGTCCTTGCTCTCTAACACTTTTCCTCCATCTCTCATGCTTTTATTGTGCTTGTTAATTGTTGGATTTGATTGTTATTGGATTGCATGTTTTTATACTTTTTATGAGAAAGAAAGGGAGAGAGAGAAAGAGTAAGCTATCTTCATTGTGGATCGTAGTGTTAATGGTTATAGTGTTAATGCTTGTTTGATTTACTCCTACTACTCTCCTAAATCCCATTTTTAATCTGCCTCCATTCTTGCTGCATATTTACTAACGTTGTCACGCAGCCTGCATATTTACATGCAAATTTGCACAAACAAATAAAAGACGAAAGAATCGCAAACACTGTGTTTTTACACAGGTTATGGTGACAGGCGAAAAGTGGACACTATACTACAAAATGTCGAAGGTGCCCTAAAAGCTAAGGCACCCTGTAGATCTTATCCTAAGGCCATTCATAAGAGTGATCCATTTTTGCATCATCACCAACGTTCACTTCAGCACTGGCTGACGTCGCACCCTTTTTACGCTCTCTCCATGCAGTTGTGCTAACAGATTGGACAACAATTGTAGCCACCCACAATCTCCTACAAACAACACATCCACTCTGTACTTTCACATCTGCACACCTGTAATATTATGTATATATACATATTCTGGACACCATTCATATGATGATGATAATGATCAGATGATCAAGTGAGAGAAGAAGAGAATAAGAGAAGAGGTTTCATTCCTCATTATAGACAAAAATAAACTTCGTTAGGGCACGCGGTTTCGTTCGTTATTGTATTGTGCTCTATTGCATTATTAACGTGTATACATGATATACTTAATCTGATATAGCACTTTGTTCTGCATTTCGATTTGTGTTAATTTATGCTTGTTCTTCATTTTGTCTGATCTTTCTAGTTGTTCTTTCTGGTAATAGACGATTAACTTTTAGTCTTGTCTTTTGCGAATCATTTGCGACTAATTATCAGTCGAGCACAGTCTAGCTCTTCGCGAATCATTCACGACATATATTTGTCTTGCAATTCGCGACAAATTAATCATCTAGCGCTTCATCCATTAATTGTTTGGTTGCGTAATCTAGAATGACTGTGATTCCTATCACTAAAGTTCTGTTCATTCTGATAGGCATGATCATGCTTTCGGAGAGAGTCGTTTCACTCATTCCGCTGCACACGAACATTTTCTGTTCGAGTTCGTTTCTCGTTCGCTTCTTGTTCAAGTTCCTTTCTCGTTCGTGTTCATCATTTATTCTCCTCTCTCTCTCCAACATGGTATCAGAGCCATTTTCGTAGCTTGATAAGCTTCCACATTACAAGACTCTACTAGCCGATAGAGTAATTGTTTTCTTGTTATGTAAATATCCGATTTTCATACTTAAGTCACTGATAGTTTCTCCTATCACTTAGACTAATTCTTCCACATGGATTCCCAAGGGAAAGCCAGTCCTATCATGGACAAGCTTGATGGAGCCAATTATCATCTGTGGAAATTTAAGATGAAAACTGTACTAATGGCAAAAGAATTGTTTGACGTTGTTATAGGTGCAGAAGGAAAATCCAAAGCGAACGACGAGGCAATCGCCAGATGGAAGCTGAAGGATGGAAAAGCTTTCACGCTGATCATCCTCAACATCACGGATACCCAGATCGGCCATGTATCCGAGACTTAGACATCAAAAGAAGTCTGGGACATCTTGAGCACACTATACGAAGTGCGAGATATAGCTTCTAAGCTACATCTCAAGAAAAAATTCTACTCCCTCAAGATGACGAATGCTGATTCTCTGCAGAATCACATTAATCAATTCAAGAACCTGCTAAGACAAATGGCCGCTGTCGGATCTGTCATAGACGATCAAGACGCAATGATGTAACTGCTTACAAGCTTGCCAAGTTCTTACGACAGCTGGGTGATGATCATCATGACTCATCCAGAATTGACTCTTTCAAGAGTCATTACTATGTTGTTGCAGGAAGACACGAGAAGGAACGAAGCCTCGAGTTCCTCAGTTGATTCTCATGCCTTGTACACCAACAAGAGCATGACAAAGTAGAAGAAGAAGAAAGACACGAAGCAATCAAAGCCAGACCAAAAACCAGCTCAGCACAAGGAACAATCGAATCCGCAAACAAAGAAGAAGCTGTTTTGCAAATACTGCAAACAAAACAACCACAAAATTCAAGACTGTCGAATACTTCAAGCGAAGAACAATAGCAAGGGACAGTCGAATCAAGTGGCAAATGCAGCTGCAGAAGCTCCACAACCTATTCAAGAAGCTAATCATGATGCCTTCATGACGAACCATCAAGAAGCATCTGGGGACAGTTCTTGGTTCCTGGATTTCGGAGCCACTCAGCACATGACTAGTCTCATTGGCTGTTTCGAGTCCTATACACCTTACAGTACCTAGAAGTTCGTTCACCTTGGTGACAATAGCACACAAGCTATCAAAGGTGAAGGCACTGTAAGATTAAGCTTTGCAAATGATCAATCTAAGCTACTCTCTAAAGTCCTATATGTATGTGCCAAATTTATCTACAAATTTGCTCTCTGTAAGCTAAATCACAGATTTAGGACATAGAGTAGAGTTCGAATGTGATCAGTGTAAAGTAGTTGATAGGACTGGCAAGATCCTAGCACTCGGAAAGAGGCATGGATACTTGTATAAATTAAGTCATTGTTTTTCTGCCTCTAGTTAGGCTCTCAATACTTCAATTCATACAAATAAAGGTTTACTTTGGCATTATAGACTTGGTAATTTAAATCATGCTGTTGTACAACGATGTCTAGACAATCTATTGTTCTTGATCTCGACTATCCTTGCAAAAAAATTGAGTTACCTGTCTGTCAAGGCTGTCTAGTTGGTAAATAGACTAGAAAACCATTCAAGTCAAGCCATCAGCATATTGCTAGAGGATTTCTAGATGTTGTCCATTCAGATATCTGTGGCCCAATGAAAAATCCTTCGCTGAAGGATGCCAAGTATTTTATAACCTTTATTGACAAATTCTCCAGAAGGACAATGGTGTATTTCATAAAAAAGAAATCAGAAGCTTTCAATTGCTTCAGAATCTTCAAGGAGCATAGACAACGACGGAGAATAAATCTCTGTCAAATTTAAGGAGTACTGTCAAAGCCAAGGCATTGAGCAGCAATTCATCACTCCTTACAGTCCTCAATCTAATGGCTTAGCTGAGAGAAAGAACCGTACTTTGGTCGAATCTGCTAAGTGTATGCTATCGCATGCATCATTGCCCAAGAGATTCTAGGCTGAAGTTGTCTCCACTACTGCTTACCTCCAGAACAGATGTTCGACCAAGGCCCTCTCAGACAAGAAACCCCACGAGGTGTGGACAGGCTCTAAGCCTTCTTTGAAGAACCTAAGAGTGTTCGGGTGCATTGCCAATGCGCAGATCCCAAAAGACACAAGGAAGAAATTGGACTTCCAAGGTCTCAAGACCATCCCGATCGGATATACTTCGATTGATAACACCTACAAGCTGTACGATCCTGATACCCAGCAAATTTTGTATAGCCGGGATACAGTCTTTATCGAGGATCAATTCGTCGACCTCAAAGGCAAAGATATTGCTCAAGAAGAACCTACATCTCTTGCCATTGACATGACAGTCCGAGCTTCTGGCTCAGACGTGGTGCCTTTGCCACCTTTCTATATGATGGAGTAGTATCATGGCTTTCCAAAAAGCAAGATACCATCTCCCTATCTTCCACAGAATCCGAATACAAGGCCTTGACATCAACATGCAAGGAGGTCTTGTGACTCAAAAGTCTATTGGTGGAGCTTCATGTCATGGAGGAGGAGATTCCTATCATCTATTGTGATAACCAATCAGCCCAATCACTTGCAACTTATCCTACATTCCATGCAAGGAGCAAACACATCGAAATTGCTCATCATTTCGTGAGGGAGAAAGTGCAAGCCAAAGAGATCAAACTCCAACATGTGCCATCATCAAGTTGCTTGGCTGATTTGTTTACTAAATCTTTACCTAAAGATTCATTTGTCAAGCTTAGATCTTCAATTGGAGTTATTGATAAAAGCATTGTGATTTTCAAGGCTAGATTTGAGGAGGAGTGTGAAAAATTGCATACATTGGCAAATCTAGCCATGTAGAATATTGTACATTTTGTCAATATTATTTGTTGGTTACTTGAATGGCCAAAGTGCCACTTGTACATTCACACCTAAAGTAGGTTACCACGAGTCAAGAGGAGTGGTTGTGTCCATTTGGTAGTGATTTCTACTTTGTAGGATCTAGACCATGATTTATGATGAGATTTGTTACCATGCACCTACCAAGCATGACTCTTGGATCTAGGCTAGAGTTTTCACATTAGGGCAAGAAAGTGGAGTCTACTTCCTTATTACATACTAGATTTTCACCTAACTTAGCAAAGGAAGTGTTTTTTACTATGTATTCTCATTCTCCATAGTGAGAAGATAGAAACTTTTTGGAGCCTCAAGGAGAAACTCGAGTTTCCTCTCATTGTATGGTGATTACTTTTGATTTCAATGAAACTCAACTTTGGCACATTCTAAACACTATCTACAGGTCGTACTACAGCCTCATTTCCACATGTGTGGAGTTGGATTATAGTTTTTGATCAATGCTCTAATTGTCTCTACTTGTTTTCTATCAAGCTACTAAACTAGATCTTGTTTTCTGATGACTAGTTTATGATAGATTGTTTAACAAGCACACAATCAACCTTGTGGATCATTCAAAGATCCATTTATGGTCCTTAGTACTGTACTTTTCACACCAAAGAGACCCATTGCAAATTGAAAAACATCACACTGCATAAGAGCACTTTAGTCATACGCATGGCTAATCATACACGTGATTCTCCAGTCGGAGAAATTCGGAAGAAAACTGTCTATTTAAGGGATTAAAATTCCTTTTGAATTTTGTCGTTATGAGATTACCCACGGGCACGGATGTCTATCCGGCTTTGTTAGGTCGACCCTGGTTGTGAGCTGCTAAAGCAGTACATGATTGGGCAATAGGCATATTGACCAGACCTGTAGAAGGCAAAAAGATTCAGTTACAAACACATCAAGGGAGGTTGGATTCTGCAGTTCGACTAGTGGGAGTAGAAACGGTTCAAGAGTTAATGTTCCAACCATCAAGAGAGGAATCCGAGGAGGATTTGTAATTGATGAGTCTGTTTCCAAATTACATACCAGTGGGAGAAGCGCACCTGTCAAGTGCGATTAATCTATTTGCAGTTGACATTGGCACACCTGACGTGACCAAGGGAACTTTGTTGGAGACTCCAAATGAGGGGACTGCGTGGCACAATCAAGGACTGAAGAAGTTTTTAGACTTGATTGAGGAATCTCGTACGTTAAAGGAGGAACCAACATGGTTGCACCCGACTCAAATCACTCGGGAGAAATTTTGGAGCAGAGGAGCAACCCAAATATGTATCTATAGGTGCTAACCATACCACATAATTTATTGCGAAAGCAGCGGCACTGTTTCATAAATACAAAGGGGTCTTCGCATGGTCATATGATGAGTTGCGAGGAGTCCCAAAGGAGGTCTATGAACATACAATTGATGTCACTTTTGATGCCAGACCAAATTCGACAACAACGTTATTGAATGAACCCGAAACACGCTGACCGTGTTCGAGCAAATCGATAAATTGGTCAAGGTGGGTTTTATATATGCTATTGATTATACACCTTGGCTAAGTCCTATCGTGATTGTGCCTAAAAAGAATGGCAATTTGTGAGTATGTGTGGATTATCGCAAGTTGAATTCCGTCACCATTAAGAATCATTTTCCCTTACCACTTACAGAGCAAATTTTGGATGACGTCGCTGGACATGAACTCTACAGTTTTCTAGATGGGTTCAGTGGCTATAATCAAATTCAAATTGCGGAAAAAGATAGGGAAAAAATGGCGTTCTCATCACAGAATGGGGAGCATACGCGTATAGGGTCATGTCGTTTGGATTGAAAAATTCACCGGCCGCTTTCCAAAAGGTCATGACTAAGGCCTTTTATGACTACTTAGATCGATTCATGAAGATCTTTTTGGATGACCTCTGTTTGTATGGAGGTGTGGATGATCATTTGGACTATTTAGAGAAGTGTTTCCAGTGTAGTTATGAATATGGCATCACTTTGAATCCAGATAAATGCACTTTTTGTGTGCAAAGTGAGTTTTGCTAGGACAAATTATTTCCAAAGAGGGCTTATCTATTGATCCAACGAAGATCGAGATTATTAAGAATATGTGTTCCAAAATCCCCAAAGGAGATGACCAAATATCATCGTAGGAATGACCAGATATCATCGTCATGATATCTACGCATACTCTGATAGAACACATGTGTTATATGAGGTCCTGAAAAAAGGGGCGATATACAAAATTACTATCAAACGCTATAAGGCGTTTAAGGATCTAGTGGACGCGTTAGTTAATGCACCAATTCCCTGGCCACCAGATTGTTCCATGTGCATTGCGATGCCTCACAGGTGGCAGCTGGCTACGTACTAGCACAACCGGGGGACAAAAAAGATTATGATCATCCGGTCTATTACGCAAGCAAGCAGCTAACGCCGGGGGAAAGGAACTATTCTACTACAGAGCACGAGGCATTAAGTTTAATTTTTGCACTTCAAAAATTTTGGCATTTTCTACTTGATAATAAATTTATTGCTTATATGGACCATCAACTGTTGCTTTATCTTATACATAAACCTACAATTGCGGGTAGAATTGTGCACTGGATGATTCAATTCCAAGAATTTGAGTTTGAAGTACAAATTCGGCCTGGACGAGTGCATACCGTAGTCAATTATCTCGCATTGAAACGGGCAACGAGGAAGAAGGCATAGATAAAATGCCTGATGCACAATTGTTTGTGTCGAAAGTGGTTACGGTTGCATGGTACACTGATATGGTTAACTTCTTGACGCACGGGACTTTTCTCGAACATTTTAAGAAGTCGCAATGCTGGCAGTCGATTTGGCGATCATGGGTTTTTCAGGTGATCGAGTTCAGTTGTATAAATGCGGTCACGATCAAATCTCAAGGCGTTGTTGTCATGCCCATGACTGGTCTCGGGTAGCGTGTCCACGCTAGGGACCGATAGACCAACAACCCGTAAGTTAATTGTGACTATAAGGGAATTGGGGTCCTTATGTGTACATAAGTTCTAGCAGTTTCATCAAGCGAGACTGATGATCATGGTGATCAGTCTGAGGGGAAGGATATAAAGGGTACTGAGGACTTCTCTCTCTATAATGGACTATTATTCAGGAAAGGGAAGGTTTGTGTGCCTGATGTGGATGTTGTTAAGAATAAAATTCTTTATGAATGTCATGACTCACCATGCGCAGGACATCCCGGCATACATTGGATTTGGTACGAAGGAATTTTTATTGGCCAAAACTCAAGCCCTTTCGCCTATGATTTGTGATGGTCTGCCTCTTCATTTCGTAGCGTGTTCTGCAAATCAATCTAGCATGACCTGCTGCAGGTTTCGCCTATGCTTGGGTTGCTTCCGGATGTGCTATTTACCCCATACATTGTCCTATTGTGTTTGCCGACTCTACTTGATCAGGTTGTGGTTGGCTATGAACCGTCCGTTCAAGGTATTGCCTAGCATGGACTTCCGTGCCACTTCAGTGACGTATCCTTTCACTTCTTCATGTAACTGTATACATTCATCTTTCCTAGCTTGTAATTCACCTTACAGGTCAGATATTTGCTGTCGCAACTATTCGCCATTAACTGTTGTAGGTTGCCCTGTGTTGTTATGGCCTCTAGATGGCTCAACCAATCTCTACTCTGATGGTGATGGGCAAGAAGCCCTGCTTTTCTGCCAACTCCTTCTCCAACTGTAGATTTTCCTCCCGCAATAGGCCCTAGCTGCTTGCAATTCGCCTACTTCCTTTTAAAGTTTCGTCATCCTTTCAAAATACTGTGCATTTCGGTCCTGTAGTGTCTTCACCTCCTCATCTTTCCATTTGAGCTACTCTTGTAGCCCGTTTATCCGTGCTTCGTGGTCCTGCAACTGCGCCTGGTACTGCCTTAACTTAGGTGCTTCTTCCTCAACAGTTTTCAAGCGTTCCGCTTGCTGTACAGACAATGTGTGCCAGTATGCTGCTTGGTCTTGTAAATCCTGATATTGTCGTTTAGACTCCGTCCCGGGTTGTAATCCTGGTAAAAAATTCCTTGCCATGTGTAGAAACATTCTGATATGTGTGTCGTCAGCATACTCTGTGGTTCGTTCCCATAGCCCGACATTCTGGGTCGGATTCTCGGTGTCCTGGAGTGGAATGGTTTCTGCCGTGACATCCTGTGACTTGTCGACGTGATCAACATCCTTCTGTTGTGGCACCTGTGTGGAGTCTCTTGCTACTTCGTCGACCGGTGCCGTTTCTTGTTCTGCTTGGGGACTAAACGAGTCTGATTGGACCTCCGCCTCATCCCTCTGCACAATTGGCAGCGATATAATGTTGTTCGGAGCTTCCACTTGGACTGGATTTTGCTGCAGCCATCCGTCAAAACTCTAAAAGCTTCACATATTCTAGTGATATGTGCTCCCCATTCGTTGTACTTCTTTGTGCCCTCCAGACATTTCTTGAATTGTTTGTAGACGATCTTCCCCCATGGAACAGGTATTCCTTTCAAAGCAATCTGTAACAATGCAAAGTTACTGACCGAGATGTACTTACTGGTCAGTATGTCGTCCAAAAATTATCTGGTTCATCCATCTTCCTAGAGCCCCTGACACCTAAGGCTCAACTTATATCCTTGCTCTTTGTTGAAAGCATCTACAGGGAAAGTCGCTCATTTGCACCGATGGAACAATTGGTATATCACAATCCACTGCCAACTTGATGGTATCACCAAACATATGTTCCGTGATAGGGATGTTTACGTTGCATGCGTGGGTAAAGCCATGGTCCTCCGATTCCCGCCTTATATTATTAAGGAATTCGGCTGCCGCATCCTCCATAATCTTGTTAGGATTGAATTGCTGGAGGTGATCCAACCTCAATTCTCTCAGATAGTCCTCAATTAGAGAACTTCTGATCGCTGCCCATTTAGTAAACTTGGAACTCTTACTAATCGCTGCCATCGTCGTTTGTCTGTGAATGCTTGCACACGATCGTAGCAATATATGCAAGAATTTCTGATTAGCAAGTAAGCGTGAAATAGAGGTGATGTCTATTTGAACCCGTTAGTTATCTTCCAAACGCTAGCCTACGTCGTGCTCGCTTGTTGCCGGAAGACACGTAGCAATGACTAAAGTACTATCGAATTGATCTTAGCACTCATGAATTGTATAAAGTTACTTCTAATGCCATTAAGTTCCGTCGAACTCACGACTATCGTACCCATCTCGGTAACGACCCACTGACTCCCTTAAAAGCGATATTACGTCTCGCATCCTCAAAAGGTTAAGCTAAGGACCTACATAATAATAGAACCACATCATGGAACCGCAAGGTGTGGGTCCCAAACGAGCTCTAAGGGTTTCACATGTACTCCCTCATCTCATCAAAACCACAACATGTCTGCTGAATGTTAACTAAATCATAACTCGTAACCTCGTAGTCTGTAATACTATGCAAAGCTGAAATCCCGTAACAGGACCGCAACATTTCCACTACGGTTCCCATGTTAGCTTAACTCGCATCGTAACTTGGTGTATCTAATCGCATGGTGATTAACTTCTACCACCACTACGTAACCTATTAAAATCTGTTGAGTGCAGGATTCCATAATAATCCTCTATATCACGCATCACCTTAGTGGTTGTGTGTATGTTTGCTACATTACGTGTGATTTCATTCATTCCAACAATTACCATTGTTACTAGTGTGTGTCTAAGAATCAGTCCTGTCTATGTTTAATGATGTAATTGTGCAACCATTGCATATACGCTTAAGACGCCACTGTGTGTCATACATTTGATGTAGTTATACAAAACTGGTGGTACATTGTTTATGAATCCTCTTGCTTGATATTGCAATCGCTGATGTTGTTTAACACTACTTGTGCATGATTGGAACTATTACATACCACAGTATGATTAAACCGAGAAACCAACATAGTATGTTGATTCCAAAACTGCGGTTTTCTGCATTCCAAATTTCAAACATATGCTCCTGCTGCTCCTCGAATTGTTGTCTTTCCAACTGTTGTCGGGTCAGCAGTTGTTCTTCTAGTTGTCGATCTCCCAGATCTTGTCTATCCTGCTGTAAATGTTCTTGCTGTTGTATTGCCAATTGCTGACGTTCCACTAATCGTCCTGCCAGCTCAATTGTCTGGTATTGTTGATACTGCATCAACGCTTGAAAATTCACTGGGAGATGATATTCCATCTCAACTGCGTCTATGTCCTCCTGGCATCGACATTGTCGCGGCCTCTGTTGAACTCTGTTTGCATCCATTTCTTCACGATAGTATTAACAATCAAACACAATGTAACTCTCCAGTGATCCTCCAAAGCGAACCCAGAGCAACCTTATATATTCCAAGTCCTCATCATGAATTCTGAACAAAATCATCATCCACCAGCTGTCAGTGATACCTCCTATCACTTTTCAAAGATGTGATTCTATTCGCAAGTCCCGAAAAAATCATTTCCAAATGATATGGATTTTTTTTTTCCCACGTGCTTTTCTTCCATACGTGTCTCTGTACGGAATCGTCATCCAAGCTTAGGTCATGATCCTTCCAACTGACGTTGGTTGAATGTAATTTCGACCATGATATCAAATAGAGAATAAATCAATCTCCTATTGATATCACCCCTTCCTTCTGGAGGATTATAACCCTTTACTTGGCTGTTGTTGACAACAAATGGTAAACTTGGTGGGTTCTGCCATGCTATGGTCACATTGTTATCAGAAATGTTTATGATACGATACAATCCTTCCCAATGCTGGTCTTTTGATTTCAACGTGTTCGTTTAATATAGCACTAGATCTCCCTTCTAAAGTTCTCGTTTATGTATGTGCTTGTTGAACCACCGAGCCTGTTGTTGTTTGATCACCCAGTTCATCCATTATGCGTAGCCTCTATGCTCTTCCAACTTTTCCAGCGCAAGTAATTGTTCACACATAGCCTCATCATGGCCCAAATTATATGCGGCTTGAATGCACAAGGTTGGCAAAATAAATTCATACGGCATAATTGCGTCAGTTCCATAAACTAGCTGAAATCGTGTGTAGCCCGTAGAAATTTTGTGGGCTGTGCGATAAGCCCACAACGCTGGTTGTAAAAACTCGTGCCAAGAGCCCTCTTTTTCTAGAGCCTTCAACGTCTTATTTGTAGCCTCAACCTGACCATTCCCACGTGGATAATAAGAGGTGGACATTTTATGGATAATACAAAACAAATATGTCATTTCTTATTGAATATGAACTTGGCGGTCGATTTGGCGATGTTATCTCGTAAAGCTTTTGCTTCTGCCCACTTTGTAGCATAATCAGTTGCGACTATGATATACTTATGACCATTCGTCGATTGCGGGTTGATTTTGCCGATAAAATCCAATCCCCACTGCTGAAATGGTTCAATAGGTCATAATGGTACTAGCGGATAATCCATTGTTGGTATCGGCCTTCCTTGTCTTTGAGAAGCATCACAGTTACGACAGAATGTAGTAGTGTCCGAGGCCACCAGCAACCGGCTTGTAAAATCTTCCTTACTGTAATTTCTGCAGCAAAATGCCCCCCCACCACACCTGAGTGAGCTTCATCCATAATGGCCCGAATGTCTTTTGATTGAAGACAACTATAAAGTCTTCTCAACAGGATTCTAGTCTAAGCATAACATACAAAGCAACAACACATGAGAACCGGTGGAGGTTAAACCAACCCAACCAAACCTAGATCGTATGGATCTAGCCCCCAAGCTATGGATCAATCAGAGTCATGGAAAGAGGAGTTACACCAGCAGCATGTAGCTACTAATCACAAAATCAAGCTTACACTAGTGAGAGCCCAGCATGTATACTTATACCCTCCAAGGCCCATGCACCACTAGTAGTGCACTGTGACATCTCACTGGACACCTCTGCAGCCTATCTGGGCCACATCATCTAGTTCCCTAATGAATGACTCACTGATAAACCCATACCACTCCACAACCATGTGTTTAGGCCTACAACCATTAATTATGACCATGTACACATAAGGGCCCCAATTCCCTTATAGTCACAATTAACTTACGGGTTGTTGGTCTACCGGTCCCTGGTGTAGACATGCTACTCGAGACCAGTCATGGGCATGACATTCTTCCCCCCTTATTCAAGTTATGTCCTCAAAACTTAAAATTGGGAAAGTTCCTCCTTAAGCTTCCTTCATGCTCCCAGGAATCGTCATCGTCCATACATCCCCTCCATCGAACCAGATGCTCGGTAACTATACGATTTCTCAATCGTTTAGTTCTTGTATCCAAGATCTTTTCGGGTTCAAGACGAGATACACTCGATGATTCATCCAACAGGTCCAACTGATCCAAGATGCTCCTCTAGGTGGCAACCTAGGTGGCATTGAAATGTGCCAACCTGGGATAACTCAACTTACCAAGGGAGTACCTTGGGCCTCTTGAAGTATTGGGCGGATAAGTGATGGCTCTCCCCTTCAATAAAAACCATAGATTCCCTATCTGATTTGAATTTACACAATAAATGCTTTGCCCTCCAAATATAAAGGCCTTTGACATGGAATGGCATGGAATGATATGGGCTTTCAAATTGGGAGGTAAGTGCAAATTTTGAAATGGCCCTGGACTCTTCCATGTGAAACCACCCTAAGTAGGGGGTATCCTCAATGTAGTGTAAAAAACAAAGGGCCTCTTAAAACCCCACGTCTTTTGGATGGCCATTGATTAGTGGACATGTTAGCATGCACGTTCCCACTTCTAGACCAATGATCAGTAGACATGTTAGCATGCATGTTGCCACCAATGTTCGGCGGGTATATAGGTGCCAGGGTGGTATCAACAATGGTATTAACATTGGTATCATAGAACATACCCGACCGGTATATGATTTTGTAATACTAGGGTCGATACCCAACTCGGGCTAGTTTTAGCCCATCAATGCACATATCGATACCCGGATTAGCGGCAAAAAGTTTGATTTTAACATGGTATGAATATAATAACCATTCTTAATTGGTTTCCGAAATTTACTCGTGTGATAAATTTTATGCATGGTCTCCCAAAGACATTGGTGAGCACCAACAAGGTATTGGCCTTTAAAATCACAGGCATATTACATTTAGAAAGGTCATGCTTTTCATTAAATGCATATTATCCTTGATAGAAAGTCTAATTTTAAAAAGAAATTATATACGTATGCCTAGGTTTATACTCGGCTGGTATCACCCTTGCAATACTCACGCAAGTTGATACCAGCCACCAATTTGTAAACCTGGTTATATTTATACCCAACTTGGTATCAATTCTTTTAAAAAAGCATAATGTATTATGGAAGGAGCTGGGCAGAAGCCATTTTGCCCGGTAAGGATTTCCAAAAAAATTTGGGCGAGGCTCGGAGGGGCCGAGCCTAAATTTTTTTGGAAAGCCGAACCGGGCAGAATGGCCTTTGCTCGGCTCCTTCCATTGCGTAATGGATATTTAAAATTTTTTCAGAAGCACATTACGCAGCATAATAGACAGGTTTGACTTTGACTGACCAACACAAATGTGCCACGTGGCAGCTGTACGAAATCCGTACGGACGGGCACAGATAGACAAAAAAAAAGAAGCAAAATCTGTCTTTAAAAAAAACGCATGCATTTTCTGCTTTATAAATTATTTGAAAATGGGCATAATATGCAAGAGGTATCCCATTACGGTATTAAAAATCTTAATACATGCCACCACACCAAGCCTAAACCACCCTTGAAGGTGTTAGTAAGAGCAAAGCATTAGACATATAGGTAGGGAAAGAAGGAAAACTAAAAGAGAAGAAGAGAAGAGAAAGGATTCAAAGGAGCATCTGCTTGCTATGCCTGCTGCACGACTCCCAGTTTACGATGCTGGCCCGCCCTGTGTGTCGCGAGCTGTGGATGCGTTCGTGCGCATGGGCATGGTACGTCCCTAAAACCCACGTCAAAATGCCTCTAATCATCAATGGAAATGCATTCAAATACTAAACACTATCTGTGCTCATTGGAAGCAGTAATCAAGAGGAAGAGTCTGCTTAGCTGAGCTTTCACAATAATTTGAAGCACTATATATTTTGTTGCTTTTCTGAAGTTTTCGAAAGGGTAGGACCCATGTCAGCCGTGAAAGAATAGGGCCTTTTCCCTGACAGGCCTGATTAGTGTCAAGTAGGGTGTTTCTTCCCTAGTTTACTGCTTTTCATCTATAAAAACAGCCGTTTGAGCTTTGCGTAATTGATTATTGCGTGCAATCAGGAGTTGGCATTTGCCAGTGGGCATTTTAGTGACCATTATTTATAACAAAAGTATTATAAGAACTGAATAATGTGAAATACAACACAAATCACTATTGTCTAGATTTTCTTCAAATTCTTTTGGTAAAAATTTGGCTTGAAAAAATAAGCTGATTCTTTCCAGAGAATCTAATATTGAACCACCTGAGCCGCTGACTCTTCCATTTCTGAGGAGGCCAATTTTGAAAAGGTGAGCTAAACTTTTATGCCAAGAAAATATTGGAGTAAATGAGGTCAGTCATCTCAAAATCACCCTTCAAACGTTTTTTGAGCTGATTATAAGGTCATTATTACTCCTTATGATGATGAGATCATCAACATAAACAACCACTATTGAAATTCCTTGCCGAATTTTTTTGGATCTAAGGGATTCCCTTACATGCCTTACAGAGTTGGCTTGGTTGGCTTAAACATCTTCTTGAACCAGAATAGTGGAAACCTTAGCATAAAAGGAAGTAGTTTTGTGTTACCATAGAACCAACCATTTGTCTTATAACATGTTTTAGCAGGTTTACGCTTTGATGAATCCACTAACCCCTTTTAATAAAAGGATAGAAACTAGTAGTAAGTATTGCTAGAATCCTATGATTTGCAGCTAACGAGTTTTGAGACTTTGTTTGGTTTCTTAAGGATTCAAAAACACCCACTTCAGAGTTTTGCATCTACCGAACGTGCATAAAACCTGGTTTTAAAACTGAAAAACTATGCCTTTTCTAGGATTCAATACTGAAACATAACAGTATATGTTACATTAATACTGTTATTGAACGGTTTACAATATTAAAGCAAGAAGTTGCAAGTTATGTTTCCTGTTTTAAGCCCAAAAAACAGCATATTTAATGGCAATATAATAAAATGGGAAACATCATCTCACAACAATGGAGAAGCCCTTCACTAACAAACCGAAAACCAGCAATTCCAATTCAAGGAGCTTTTTCCAAATAAACCAACATTCAACTCCTCTACCAAAGTAAAAAGAAATTCAATCGCTTTGCCAATCTCAATACAAAGTAACTTTTGTGCCAATAGAGGCTCCTCAAGAGTGAGACTTGGTCCAAATCTTGGACCCTAGGGGTTCCCTTCTGGCCTTTGTTTTGCTTGATGGAACCGCAAATGTTCAATGGTATCTAACCCATCATCCAATCACAACATGCAGCTTACCTTGGACTAAAGGTGCCATCTCAACAACATCTAATCTTCGTATTAAATGCTGATTGGGATCGATTTTGAGTTAGGAGATTTCTTGATTCTTACCTCCAATCTCATGCTTTCAAGTTTGAGAATTTTTTTGCACATCTATTGATCATATTGAATCATGAAAATCAAAATTTGACCTACCTGTTCATCACTTTACAATCCATTATCACTAGAAAATTTCTTGACTTTATGTAGTAGTGAGTAAAACCACAATCACATTCACATTTACAAAGCGGAAAACCAGGTAGTGATTTGCAATTTAAAAGCTCCAAATTTCAAACGATTATATGATAGCAAGAAGGTTAGCTATGTGTAGGGCTTATACATAAACACTTTTTGTATTTGCTTTGACATCATCTTGGCTCAAACTTGTTGCTAGTAGTACATGCATTGCGGTCATAATTATATTATGCTATAAAAGGTAAAAGATAGTTGAAAACGTATTCAAGCCCATGGTAGTAGTCAAGAGATCATTGTTAGGTTTTACATGGTGCTAAGTGGATATTTGAATTTGATGCATAATGAGAAGATTGGCATTTAGTTTGAAAATTTTAGTTAAAGAAGAAAGAATGGTGTGAAATGACTATTGGTAAAATTCTCCAAGGAATTATTATTCATCGAGTTGCCATGATTCTCCGATCTTACTTGGCTTACTATTTTAAGTACTTTAAACTTCAAATGACCTCTCTCAAAGTTTTTGGATAAATTTTCAATGAATCGTATTCTTAACAATTTCACTATCAACATCCAAAAATAACAATTTGTTTGTTTAAATATTCATGGGAAGCAAGGCTTGGTTCAAAAAATGATTTGACATTAGATTCAAGTTCGATTATTTAAATAAACAGTTGATTTTAAGAATAGTGACTTCAAGAATAGATTCTTCATGCATCAAGGTATATGAAACAATATGTGCACTTGGAGGATGGGTTGGTTCCCTCCTGATCATAGGTGAAAAATGGCCATGTGGCCAGTACTTGGTAGTAGACTTGAAGTGGCGAGTATCACAAAATCTTGCAGCCATTTGGTAAAGTCAAGAATTTCTTTTTTTTTGTGAACTCCTATTGGTGGTCTTATCATGTGTTGGTCCTTCATAGTACTCAAATATCATTTCATTGATATGTTTGTTACTTGAGAATTGTTGTGGATATTACATTCTCACGTTAGACCTGACTTCTCCCTCTTTCACCATATATGTGAATGGTTGTGCTTTTCTGCTTTTTCTCCATTGTCTCATTTTTTAATGCATGGGGTAGCAAGTGGTTAATGCTTTTAAGGCCGCGATTCAATGTAGGCAGGAGTGACTTTTGGAGCATTCATGGGTTCTTACGATGCTGTAAAAGAAGGTGTGCTACTTATTTTATTTTCCATGATATTATCTCAATTGTTTAAGATTCGCTTGGTCTTGGTTTACATGTTTTACAAAAACTTGTACCATATTACTATGTACTAGTTGATTAGCATGGATTCAAGCATTCCAAATTCTCTAAGATGCATGCAATGTTGACTACATGTAGCCCTTTACCATTATGAAAGGGCTGCCTGGGGGTGGGAGTCTTGAAGCTATATAGTACTATAAAAATAGCACTTCAATTGACAAATTATCTTGGCTACGATAGTTTAAACTCCCTCAACCATGAATGTGTAGCAAACTTATCCATTTGATTTGGTTATTTGAGATGTTGTTTATTCTTGCTTTACAAAAATCGTGGTTCATAGACTCCATACCATCATTTTGAAAGCTTCAACCAAAAGCACTAACTTCTAAGGCATGCTTCACTTTGATTGGCCTTACAAACTTTCATTCATCACTTCTTAATGCTAGGCCCAAAGAACATACACTAGTGGGTCAGTAGCCTTGCTTGTATGGGATGAATGTAGTAGAAGTCTTCATTTTTGCTAAGAGCTCTTAGTAGAAAGCTAAGGATATAAGAATTGAAAATACCGATTCCACCTGGTCCATCAAAAGCACACCGAAGGACCTTTTTCTGTCTCATCTCTATATACTAAAAGAAATGTGGTTTCTGGGCAGCTCACGCTGCCCGGTCATGCTTGGGCAGCTGCCCGCTCAATTTTTTTTTCTGAAATGTTTTTAGTGGCTTAACAAAAGAAAGGGAGGGAGATCGCCTACAAACAAGCATCGCTGCCATCGCTATCGTTATCGTTAGCTCCAGCGTGAGCAGCTGCTGCAGTGCCGAGGAATTGCGTTGCTTTCTCTGATTGATCTGGATTTTGCTTCTTTCGTATGTATGTCCTACTTCAGGAGCCTTGCTCTCCGCTACACCATTGCCTATAGACGCTGCTTTGTGAGGAATATGACCATCTCCGACACAGCTCGCCCTCTGGATATGTGGTGGATGCAGGACGCCAGCAGACGGATGCATTGGCTGCTTTGGATAAGCTCAAGACTCCCGTCTGCATAGTGGGCTGTGGACCCGCTGATCACACTGCGGCAATCTACGCTTCCAAAGCCGAGCTGCAGCCTCTGCTCTTTGAAGGATGGATGGCAAATGGCATTGCTGCTGGTGGCCAACTCACCAGGTAAAGGCAGACACTGTGATTGTGGCCACTGGTGCCGTTGCAAAGAGGCCCAACTTTCCAGGTTACGGGGAGATAGGTGGGTTTTGGAACAAGGGTATATCTACATGTGCCGTCTGTGATGGGGCTGCTCCGATCTTCAGAGGCAAGCCCCTGGCTGTGATTGGGGGTGGAGATTCAGCCATGGAGGAAGCCACTTTTTTAACAAAGTACGGATCCAAGGTTTACATTATTCATCGGAGGAATCAATTTCGTGCCAGCAAGATCATGCAAAACAGAGCATTAACACACCGTAAGATCGAGGTTCTGTGGAATAGCGAAGTACAGGAGGCTTATGGAACCGAGAGAGGTCTTCTTGGGGGATTTGTGCCAAATACCCCTGATAATTAATTCCGGGGGAGGGGGGTCGGGGGAGGAAGATAATTTTTTATTATTTTTGGGCATGTGGGAGCTAGCAGGGAGGGGCCTTGAGTTTTTTTTTTTGAAAAAAAAAAAAAATTCCACCCCGGACGCGCCCCTGGCACGTCCGCGTCCGGGGACGTGCCCCAGGATGCGCTTTTCCCCCAAAACCCCTCCCACGGATTTTTGGCCCTTATTTCACTGTTTTTGGTCCTCATTTCACAGTTTTTGGCACTCATTTCAATACTGTTTTTGGCACTCATGGCACTCACTGTTTTTGGCATTCACTGATTTTTGGCACTCACTGTTTTGGCCCTCATTTCACTGTTTTTGGCACTCATGGCACTCACTGTTTTTAGCACTCATGGCACTGTTTGGGCCCTCATTTCATTGTTGTTGGCACTCATGGAAGTAAAAAAAAAAAAAATTAATTAATTATTTAATTACCACGGTTCTTGGAACCAAACTTTGAGAACCGTATGGTTCCAAGAATCGTGGTGAACCATCCACCATTCATTGGAACTACGATAGTATCATAGTTGCAGCGTGTTTCTAGAAACGCATCCAGAAACGCGTTTCTAAAACATGTTTCTGCTTTGGGACAACGTCTCTTAAAAACGTTTTTTGAATTATTTTTAAAATTTTTTTGTGGACAATATGGGTATCAAATTAAAGCATTAATTAAGGGCAATACATTTATGTTGGTTGTCGAATGTGTCGGGTACAATGTGGTCCAGTTTGGGTGCATCAATTCCTATTGGATTCTATCAATCCCTATTGAATTTTTAATATTTGTTTTTTTTTTCAGGGATTCTGAATCCAGAAATGAGTTTATGAGAAACGCTTTTCTAGAAACGTTGTTCTCCAAACACGAGTTTCTGTGCAACTATGATATATATGTATCGTAGTTTCTCAGAAACGAGTTTCTGGAGAACGAAAAGCGTTTCTCATAAAGCCTTTCATAATATACTATATATATATTTAAGGAAGCAGACCCTGCGTCCGAACACGCGTCCGTGTCTGCGTCCGGATGCCGACGCGCTAGGGGTGCGTCCGGGTCCCCAGACGCGTCCGCTTTTTTTTTAAATTTTTTTTTTTTGATTTTTTTAGAGTTATTTGGCCAAAAAAAATAAAAAAAATATGGACGCGTCCGACCCCGCGTCCGGCCCGGACCCTCATGTCTGATATTATTATTATATATATATTCTGAACCAACCTAAAATTTTGGAAAGTATAGATTTTTTTTTTGTAAACTTTTTTGGGTGTCTTAGAAAAATAAGACGGTTGGAAAGTTCAAAAAACAATGATGGATTTTAGGTGTTAGGAATACTAAATTAATTATATATTTCGATTACGCAAAGCGTTGAATAACATGCACTTGAGACATTTTTTTGATAGGTCTTTAAGTCTTGTTGGGATGCCTTCTATCGAGTATTACCTTGGTGCACATCAAACAAGGTGCTGTGTTCTTTAACACATATGTAACGAGCAATTACTGGTAATTGAAGATCTAATTTCCAAACTTCAAAGTGATGGAACGTGATCCTCATGAGGTTTGATTTCCTCTCTTGCTAGCACTCCCTCCTCAACACTCTAGGTTTTTAACATGTAAGTTGTAGGTATCAGTATCATTGAGAAGGCATGACAGAAAGTCACTAACTTGGATAGATGCGTTGCGTACAATAGAATTACTATTGCTTCTTGTGCATCTCCTACTCGGATCCAATGGTTGTGAAAAAAAAAAAATAAGGTTTTTCTGAAAAGTACTATTGCTTCTAGGTTGTGCATCTCTTACTCGAGTTCCAATGGCTGTAAAAAAAAATAAGTTTTTTTTTTTCCTGTGCTTTCGTAACGTTTTTCAAACACAAGTTATACCACTATTTATGTAAGCAAAAGCAAGGAAGATGGAAGGCAAGAAAGGAAAGATGCTCTAATCGCAAATCGGTAGTCTCCTCCTCCTCATTGAACATGGAAATGGAGTACAATGGGAGCGCCTCTATTCTTGGGAAGGCATTGCCCCTCTATTCCTATTGGCTGATTGCAAGATGATACTAATCCAAGCCCTTCAACTTAATTTTATGGTACCAAATTAGCAAGGGAGGCACTCACATGTTTCATGCCTCTCACCCCCTTGCCAACCTTAGCTTTTTAATTCTAACTTGACTTTTGATTCTAACTTAGGCCTCTGACTAGTTTAACTTAATTCTATGGCCCTAAGTCCTTTTATTTCTAACTTTCAACTTAGGTGCTCATTGGGTTGGACTTACATATGCAAGGTGCTAGAGCCCCCACATTTATTTATTCTATTTACATTGGATTTACATACAAGGCACGCCAAGTGCCCAATAGGATAATACCATCATTAGAACAATGGGCTTTCTCTTCAACAATGAGCAAGTTAGTTTGGAATATGAGCTTTGTAGGACTACTTGGGTGCTCGCATAATGAGGGAAGAAAGTAAATAGCAATTCTTGTAATATTCTTCTCTCTCTCTCTCAAAACAATCAAGGAGCTCCCTTTCTTCTTCTTCTTGGATCTTCCTCTCCACCCCTTGGTTCTGAAAACTCTCTCTCTCTCTCTCTCTCTCTCTCTCTCTCTCTCTCTCTCTCTCTCTCGATGGCTCTCTCGCGATGGTCTAGCACGATGGCTCTCTCTCTCGCGATGGTCTAGCGCTCCATCTCCAACGCTCTGCTGCGTCCAACCTGCGGGTGTGATGCCCTCCAGACCTGCCTCCAGCGGGTGTGATGCCCTCCAGCGGAACCTGCTCCATCTCCAGCGCTCTGCTGTCTCCAACCAGCGACCTATTCAACATCGATGGATAAGCCTGCTTCCAGCAGAACAACTATGGCCAAAAGTAAGAGGGGTGGTGCACCTGCCCTTCCTGCCAACAATGCTTCATCCTCTTCATCCTCTTCATCTACCTCATCTTCTTCTTCCATTTCAGACCGTCCATCGCACCTACCTTCGATCCACCTTCACCTCCACCTTCCATTCTAGTTGCAATCCGTATATCTCCGTCAAATCCTATTCTTGATAATAGTGAATCCATCATAGCCGATCCTTTGACCCCAAATACCCCAGAAGAAGAATTACCTGTGCCTCCAGCCTTTATGATCTCCGTCATTCGTGCAAATCAGTTACGTTCCTATGAATATCTCAACGACCATCGGAAAAAACTTCTTTCTCTTGAAGCTATGATCCAAGCAGTTCAATCTCATCTTCAGAAACTAGATTGGTCTATCGATGATCTCAAGAAAGAAGTTGCAGCTGTCAAAATCAAAGCTTCCTCTCATTCGACTACTTCAGCTAAGATCCAACAGCTTGAAAGTCAAGTGGAACAGCATCATACCGCTGTCCGATCCTGGGCAGATGTGGTTAAAGGTCCTAATACTGCTGTTCTACCACCTCCACCTTCTTTTATCTCAGCTACGATCACTGAGAGCCGTTTGCGAGAGCAAAAGGCTTTTGATGTCCGAGTCAGAGGTATTACGAACTCCCATGATGTTGTTGGTGAAGCTAAAAGTTTCTTGAAGAGAGTCTTCAACACCACCACAAAGATATGGATACTGCATGGCGACCTAAGAAAGATCCAGGTACTCTTGTTATACGCTTTGCATCTGCCACTGGTCGTCATGAAGCGCCAGGGAAGAGAGGCTCTAACGAATGGAAAGTGGTTGATCTATAGGGATGGTATCATCCGTTTTGTAGATATTAAACCTGCTACTATTAATGAGATATCTGAGACTGTTCAGAGTTAGTGAGAGAGTTAGAGTACTGAAGAGATGCCAGTTGAATATGTAAATGGTCAACGTACCATATAACCCTGGGCATTATCCTCTTCTTAGTTAGTTTTGGTTTAGTTATGTTGTTTGACGGCATTGTTCCATCTTGGTTCCACTTTATCTGATGTACTTGCTCGTCTTATACACCTTTTGGCATGGAAAAGACGTTAATAAAGCTCTCTCTCTCTCTCTCTCTCTCTCATTTTCAACTATTCGCTTAAGTATTGTGACACAATTTTGAATGCCACTAAGGTTTGGATATTTACTATAACATAAATACTATTAAGATCATCTATATATTTAGTTTTGAAGATTAGTTTTTAAAAGCCTTGGCTTTTTTACGTGCTGCAGGTTATAAGGGGACTGGTCGAGCTCTTTTTGTGGTAAGATTTGGCAAGCACAAAGATCACTTATTAAGTTGGTACTTGGAGACGTATCAAAAGTCAGTGAGTGTTCAAGGGCCAAGTTTAATAATTGACGAGTGCTTTATCCTTGGATTATAACTGGAGATATGCTTCTTGTTTCTCTGATGTCGATACCATATTTGTTTTAGTTTTGATAAAAGTCAGTGGTGATTTATTGCGATAGATGTTGTAAGTTTTTATTTGGTACGACTAATGAGTAGTTTTTCTGAAAGCTGTTTATAAACAGGCAAAGTCAGCTGCAAGGAACAGCCTAGGATGGGGTATGTTTGATATTGTATTATTTTCACTTCTAGTTTTCTCTGTTAGTTGTAGATCACATGCCTTTGTGATGAGCATGAGCCTGTTACAAGAACTTCAATCTCTTCGACTGTTGGAGAAGATTTGCAATTTGTGAAAGGAATTTGCAAAACCCTATCGTAGAAAGCACAATGAACTAATTAGGCATTATAAGTAGATAGAAACCTGTGAATCGACATGATGTAGAACAATAACAAGATGACAATGTCCACGAGTAATCTGATCTAAGTGATATAAATAAAGCAGATCCTTTTTCACTTTGATCTTAAGCTAGTTTTTGATCTAAAAAATTAGTCCCCAAAGAATCATTTCACTAGAATTACACTGTGGAACCTGTTTATTTGTGAGCCCAAATCAGGTTAGAATCTGTGCCGGCCCCTACTAGTACTAAGTAGAGCCCAATTATAGCTGACAATCCGTAAACGTAAATCATAACTGGAGGGCCCAACTCTCTAAATTGTATGATCTAATGGCAAATAGTAACATGGAGCTACAGGCCCAAGGCCCAAAGAGCTCTCTAAAACGCTAGAGCTCATGCACATCATAGAGAAGAATACTTATGTGACTTTGCAAGTGAGTAGATAGAGTTTTATGCAATAATGATTATGCTTGAGTCATGATATGAGACCACCCTATGTTGTTGTGGGAGCATTTAGGCTTAGAGGGAAACAATAATTCATGAAGATGAAATTGTAAATCAAGTGATAGTGTTGCTAATTTGTATTTTATATGTTTCACATGTAGTACTTGAGACTTCTTCTTTATTAATCTTGTGCTAAGGAAATATTTATGTGCTTAGAGCTTACAAGCCCATTCTGACCAAAAACAGTCAAAACATAGTGTCCATTCTGTATAGCTTAGAAACCCGTTCTGACCCTTTTGGGCCGGAACGTACAGTACGTTCCGGAGCGTACTGGGTCGGAACGTTTTTTTTTAACAAAAAAAACCAGGTATCAAACTGCTGGCCGTGATCTTCCTTCTTGATAATATATTGAGGGATGCTTTATACCGCATTGAGGGACGCTAGAGATCAGAAACGCTGGAAAACATACAGTTCGAGCAGATTCCTTTGTAAAGGTAATCTCGATTTCTTTGTTAAAAATGACAGCTGTTTGATGAGCGACCTCCACGGCCAGCAACTGGGGTGATCATCAGGGCCAGATCGATCTCTATAGTTTCCCTTGGACCACAATGGACCACCACCACCATATCGGTCACTGTCACGTCCTCCATCTCTGTTCTGTTTGTCTCTGATATCTTCTCTGACTGCTGCTCACGTTGATCCTAGAATTGGTTATCTGCCACATTACATAGATCTGAGCTAGAATCGCTGTCTGAGCCATGCTATATATCTTGATTCCGTTCCTTAATCCCGATCATAGTTGCAGCGAGTCACGATTCGCTGGATTCGTGAACTGCGATTCTGCGAATTGTGATTCTAACAGCGAATCGGGCAAAAGAAATTTAAATTCTTTTTTTCTTTTTTTGGAAAAAATAGCTTATGGCTAAATTTTTTTTCAGGGGAGCAATGGTCAAACCAGCGTTTTGCCTCCCGGAAGTGCAGTAGATAGGGCACAAACAGATAAAAGTCAGTAGCTATTTGGTTGTTATTTGCTCTCTATTCTCAATAATTGTTAATGCTACAGCCCAAACTATCAAGTCTATGGATGATGATCACTTTTGCAATCATTTCACTAGAGATGTGAGTGCAATGTGCATACAATTGGGGGCATAAATATTGGACCCTTCTTGGTGCCCCATTTTTATCCTAGGGGGGTTGCAGGGGGGGCGGCGCCCACCCTGCTACTGTCGCCGGGGGGGTCCAGGGGGGGCCGGCGACAGCCACCTAGGCCCCCCCTGGCGGGGGGATCAGGGGCAGCGCCCCCTGAAGCAAAAAGCGAGGTACAATTGCTCTACAGTTCTCTGTCTCTGTCCCACTGGGATCATATGTGATCGTAACGAACAGGCGAGAGGTTAGTTTTGAATTTTTATCCTTGACAGATTCCAACATGGATTAATGCACCTGAACTGGAACAAACTACACAGTAATAATGCTCTTAATTAGAGGCTAGAGCTTTCATCTGATACCCATATTGCCCCCCCCCCAAAAAAAAAAAAAACACGATTCTAAACGATTCTAAGAAAATTCCGAATCGCGATTCTGAATCGTAGTGCAACTATGATCCCGATTTCTTTGTTAAAAACCACGTTATATATATCCGAGCTAGAATCGCTGTCCGAGCCACGCTATATATCGTGATTCTGTTCCTTAATCTCCATTGCTTTGTTAAAAACTACTTATTTTTTCAGAAATTTTTTGTCGAAGTTCCGGAACGGAACGCATTCTGGAACGCGTTCTGTTCCGGAATGGGCAACTAAGCTGTATAGTAAGTTCTGGAATGTACTGGGTCAGAACAGGCTTCTAATCTTGGTACTCAGAGGATTTACAGGTGCATGACATGTATGCTGCCCTATCCATTCTAATGCTTCAAAGTGTGCTCCTTTGGAACAATCAAATCTGAAAACCAATTTCGACCCTTACAGCAACACAAATCAGATAACTGAATAAATAAGGTGTATCCCAATGGGAAAAAACTAGCCACATCTTGGAAAAAATACAAAACATGCTTGTCAATTCAAATAGCCTGCTTCAAATAGACAATCAGCTGGAAGAACCAACAGATACAATCTGCTCCCAACCTTAACTTGGCATGTGATAGTATCATATCGTGCCAAAATGTAGATTAATCCAGTGAGTAACACTGAAAAGAGATTCTTCACATAGAATCTTCTACAGTAACAACATGTAGTGAAACTCAGACAATGCCACAACAAGGTACCAGCGTGTGCACCATAACACAACTCCACTGGGGTGTCTGCTGTAATTGGTTTAGTAGACTGAATCAGAGTTGCAGGTTCTGATCTGGAACGCGATCTGGAACGTGATCTGGGAAATCCAATTAGGGTTTCCCGGAACGCAAATTTTTTTTTTTGGGGGGTGCCAATATGGGTATCAGATTAAAGGTGTTTTCAAGAGCAATTCACTTGTCTAGTTTGCTCGGAGTTCCAAGAGGAGTGCAGTCCAATTTTGGGCCATTAAGTGATTCTTTATTGAACATCTCTATTTCTGTATCATGTGAAATGAAATCACATGGAACTGTATGAAATGGCAGCAAACCGACAACAATTATGAAGCATAAGCACCCATCTCAGAAGCATAGGCATAAGCATCCCTTTGAACGGTCGTGTGTGTGTGAGGTTCTGTGTGTCGGGAGTCTCTAATCTTCTTTCATATGTATTTGTAACAGAGTTTATAGTTGTTTCAACTCCAATCTTGGATTGTTATCATCCCATCATTTCCACCATCCAATTAGGGGTTAGTTAGTATTAAACTATCAAAAAAAAAAATTGGCCATCAGTCTTTTTTCCACAAAAAAAAAAAAAAATTTCACGATCCGGGTCACGGATCACTGACGTTCCAGATCGCACGATCCGAACGTTTTTGCAGCGGATCACAATCCGCTGCAACTCTGGACTGAATATATAATTGGGTTTATCTTCTCGCTTGTAGCATCAAAGCTTCTTGAGAGACCACAGATTGTTGACCAAATTTGCTGGGTCCTGCTTCAGAATAATCTTATGCCTCTCCATATTTCAATTTCTTTGGTTCAATGCTGGCGAAGCCTTAAAAAACCATCAAAATATTAATGGGTGGCTTATTATTAATGGTTTTTTCCTTTGTTAATACAGTACACATTTTTAAGATCTTTTTTTTGATCACACTCCGGAATGGGCAACTATGGTTTAGAGTGACTTGGAGAACTTCATAGGCTCCATTTTATTGATGAATAACCATACAATCAGGTTCCTCAAATTTTTGTTGGAATTGGTTTATTTGGGTGTCTTGCAATTTGCTCTCTTCCGTCATTAGCTGATTTTCCTTACCTTTCTTGCTACTTGTACGTACGTTTCCATTTAGATGGGTCTCTAAGCTATTTCATAGTATATTATTCGATGTGTCACTTAACACTGTTGTCCGTGTTACAGGTATGTTTGGAGGAGCTTATATGGGATTGAATTGTGGTCTTGAAGCCTTGAGGAGGAAAAGGGATTGGGTAAGAAAGTATCAGATCATAAATTTTTTATGGAGATTCACAATCTTTTAAACTGATGTTGAAGCTTTGATGATTTGGGTGTTGGATTTTTTATTGAATACCATGTTTCTTATACTAACTTAATGCCAATTCTATTGATATAGGAGCCTTCAACTGTGTGGTTTGACCACTTACTGGACAATATGATGTTCTACAAAATACTTTGCTTGTTAGTTGTGACTTTCGTACAAGTTTTCTGATAATTTTTGCAATAGTATCCTTATCAAAAAGAGACTCGATTGCTTACTCTCATTTTTCAGCTTGACGATTAGAGATGTAGAGAGCTAAAGGTTCAACCTAGGTGAATATACATTGGTGTAGACAACGTAGCTCATATTAGCTTAAATTTGCATCAAAGAAATAAGGTTCAAATTATATCCACTAGAAGCTGTTTCGCAGCTTGGTCTACTAGACAAAGTGATGCTAGACTAGCCCCTAACCTAGCAAGCTTGTAAGTCAATACAAGTGGAATTCTTCTTATCATTTATAGGAATTTTGGCTGTTTATAGCATGGTAGGGAGCTATCCACAAACGAGAAACATAAATGTAGTAACTTCTTGAACTGTGATAGTACGTATGTAATTTTACTATCCAATCATAATTTAGGAGATAAGTTGTAAAGTTCGATAAACCTATCATTGTACTATTACATGCTTACAATTTTCTTCAAGAATTGAAAGTACCCCCTGCTATGGGAGCTCTTCACGATCTATTTTAGCATTTGTGAACCAGAACTAAAGGCAGGATCCAAAGCTAACCTTGATGCCAAGCTTTTTTGTTCCTGTGTGTCATCTACAATTAACCAACATGAATGATTTGATACCGGGGCCCATATCTCGGAGGCCCACTTGTGGGGATCACTTCATACAACAAATCAGCTCTAGACCTGCAGTCTTGTTAACTACTAGCTAGTAGGTATTGTCCACTCCAATTGCAATCTACTTATGCCTTTCATAGAGCTCAAGCATACGCTAAAGGTTTGTGTCATGTTCAGTTCAATCTTGAGCACTATTAGAATCCACAATATCTTAAGATCTTCCTTCACCTACTTTAGGAAGAAGAGGAAATCATGCACAAAAGAGAAGAAAACATAAGCTGAATAGTAATCGCTAATCAATGAATGATAGTACAATGAGAATAGATGGCTCAATCTCTCATTATAGAGAGAACATGTGATGTTACAATTGTAGGTAATGAACCACCACCAATGGCCCAATATTTGGACAGCCAGCCATCATGAAACTAAAGAGTCATCAAGTTAATAGCCAAAAGTCATGGGACATGTGCCAAAAACATTCACATGGACTCAAAGACTCATTCAGCAGATAATCCAGGCAATTGTTTGTAGCTCTATTCTGGAGTTTTTCTTTAAGAGGAAAATTGTTGTCTTCCCTGTCCTGGGATGGGTATAAATGAATTAGAATGAGTAATACTGATGAACTTAGAAGATATCAGATTTTGCCATGCCTACCTGATATCTAGTTAAAGCTTTGTCTTGCAGGTCAATGCAAGTGCAGCAGGAGCAATAACGGGAGCCATGGTGGCTTCAACAAGATCAAGGAGTGGTATTAGAGTATTTGGGACAGCTGCTTTGTTTTCTAGTATTGCTACTGCTTCAGAATACTTACGTCCTGTGCAATATCCTCCTACAGGACTCTAGATTGGATTGCTGGTTTTTTGGCTAGCAAATATTGGCTTGTGACTAAAACAGAGTATCGATGAAGAAAATGCTTCGGGTATTTTAGGTGGAGTGATTCAGTGCTGATTAATTTTTCAGCCGTTTTAATTTTCCTGTCCAAGTTTAAAATATTACTTATTATGGACAAAGTTGCCAATAATAGTTTAAATACTACAGAGGACCTACAGCTTATCCTTATGCTTGATGTTGTAGAGGATCTCTTCATAGAATGCCTTTTTGCAGGTACAAGTATATGTCTTTTGAAAAACACTCTAAATTTGAATATGCCGACCAAATGATATTCTGAAGTGGTTTTATAAAAAGTGTCTAGTATGATGTACAGATCTGTATGGGTCAATGATTGATGCAATCTTGGAACCTGTTATTGAACTAAGATCTTTAAAAGATATTTCGTTTCCCTACAAGAAGCTTAGGACACCAAATTCATAATCTGAGAAATGGCCCTTATTTACATGGAATTAGCAAAAGTTTAGAAGGTTCCAGTTGTGACCTCATGTAGGGCAAAGTAGCCTTTATGCAATTGAAATAGTTTTCTCCAAAGTAAAGGGACATCTAAACTTAACAAAACAATATCATAAACTTAGAAACCTGTTCCGACCTGGTCGGAACGTACTGTACATTCCGTACAGTACGTTCTGGAACGTACTGGGCCGGAACTTTTTTTTTTTTAATTAGAAAAACATGACACTTGCTGGCCGCATTCTATTTGATAGGAGGGTTTGTGAGCAGAATTGCTGTGGTACAGCTTGGATCCCAATGCACTGTGAACCTTTTTTGTGGGCAGAATCTCTCCTAAGCAGTGGTTGTGTCTACTTCTCTCTTTGTGTGGTTTCCAGACTGTAAAATAGGGTTTGAAGATTTGATAGCCAACTAGGTCTGATTTTTGGTGTAGTGTGTCAAGTATAGTTAAGCAAAAATCTCCTGAATTTTGATATTGTTTGCGGCAGTCACATATTGATTGGTTAGATTCGTTGGAAGGCTAACCTTTAAAAGTCTTTGTTACTTATGCATAACTGGGATAGCTAAAGTGGTAACCAATGTGAATTCTTAAGGAATCCTTGCTGTCTAATTTCCTTGGATGACTTAATCCAATTTTTTTGGATTCTTGCATCTGGTTCTTCTATTACATCAAACAATCCATGTCACTTAATCATCTTGACCAACAATGTTACGATAATTCCATCAACACAATAATAGCTATGAATTGTTAGTCACATGTAGATGGTCTATATGAGGTAATTAGTAATACAAATACAACTCGGTTGGGAGTTGAGGGATAACTCTAGATGTATTGTTGAGTAAAGTATAACTCCTCAAATTTGGACAATACTTTGCCCATGGTTGGCAATTAAAAATTGGCCTCATTGAAATTGGGCATTGCCTTTTGTTTCAGAGAATAGTATTTTATGTTTCCCATAATTGTGCTTGAAACACCAATCCCAGGCATTAAAGATACATTCCAAAACTGAATCAAGATCTTGATGTTTTGACTATTTTGATTAGCCATTGGTATAAAGTCATTGTTGACACCGCCCAATAATGAAATGGGTATATTCAGCTTTGAAGAGTGATGCGAACCTTTCCAAAGAAACTGGTATGAATTTAAAGTATGGAATGCTGTCAATTTTTCAAGGAATTTTGCTTGCTTGAGCATTATTCATGTTCACACAAAATGTATATGCATGGCGTGAATTATATTTTGAGTTTTTGAAATTCCAATAAGATTAGATTCCCCAACAATGGCCACATTAAACTTTGATAAAATGGACTCATGTCTTGAAGATATTTTCTCTGAAATTCTCAATCGAAATTAGTGCCATAGATAAGATCTTCATGGAATAATGAAATTCCTTTATTGCTAAGAGGATCATTGTCGAACATCTCATAGAATTCTGAATCATGGAATTTTAACGAATTGTTCTCATTTTGAAAATCCAAAAAATGCTTTGCTTTTTTTGTTTTTTTTTTTCAAATTGAATAAATTCATTGATTGGATGATTCATGATTATTTGTCCATTGGTCCGGTTTTAGCGTTGATGTGAGTTTTGTTTTGGACTTTGATGGTCAACGTAACTCAAAATGATACTCACTCATGAGTTGACCTTCACCTGAATTGTCATATTGAAAAATTGACTGTTGATTTACATCACATACAAGACCATCTTGCTCTTTGAATTGGTGGTTTGCACCATCAGTTTGACGTTGCATGTTAGGTTCTTGATGCGCATTCTACATTTGGCTAATCTTGCATGTTTAACAATTTTATTATTGTGTCCATTATTTTCTTTTGTTGGATCTTCATTTGTTTTAATTTGCTTGTCCTTGTAATCAAATTGCTCTAATTGTTGAGGATGACCATTTGATTCATGGATGTTCTCCCAATCAGAAACCCATAGTTGGTTATATTGTTTGGATCTTAAGTAGGTGCTTTCTCCATCATTTCTAGGATTAAATGGGTTTAGTTTGCTGTATTTTTCACATGGTATCAGAGCCATTCCAAGAAATGAGCTTCATTTCATGCCAGAATCATAGATTTTGATGCAATTCGAGTATTGATTGCTATCTAGACATAATCTATGATTAGTACCTTCAATCCTTGATCAATTTGAGTGAAGAGGGACCTAACGGTTTTTGATCTACAGGGTTTTAAGCTTCAAAATCCGAGTTGTGGTCATCTCTTATCAATTGGATCAAAATAGCAAGTATTTTGCACTTTCTTCATATTAATGCTACTCAATTTGTGGAGTCAATCACAAGGAATAGTTTTCAATCAATCAAAAGGAAGGTAGATCCTTATCTTTGGTACTGTTATAACTCGTTCTTAGACTTATTGAGATCTTAGAAAGTTAATTTTGGGGTTAGCCCAAAGATTTTGACAAGTGCTCTTGACAAGTGCTCATCAAGTGAGTGAATGCAATTCTAGTCAAGATTGTGTTCAATTTTTGCTTGATTTGTGAGATAGTTTGGATTGATTATTGCATTATGATTCAACCTAATCTTGTAGGAATGATTTGAAGAGGCATTTATGTGCATTTGATTCCTTTTGGTTCAAGTTAGGTGAATTCAATATCCTTGTGAAGTCGACATTAGGGCCTTTTTTGGACTCAAAAAGGGCCTCTTCCTCGCCTAAACAATTTTTCTAATCATAATTAATTTAGTGCTAATCAATCCTACGTGGCACCTTTACCTTGGGTTACCATACAAGGTGAGCAAGAGTTAAGGCCTAAATGTAGGTCTCATTTTCATAGACTATTGTAGGTTATTTACATAGACTATAATAGGCAACTAATAGGTAAGTTACAAATTACAACTAGAGTAGGGTTAGTATAAGACGACCTTTCATTGTCCTAACTACAATAGGACCCTAGGGATGGAAACTAGTATATGCCTAATAAAGCTTATATCATGGTTAGTTCACATTGAACTTTGACACCATTTGACTAAGGTATATTGTAATGTTCTACATAGATTCTTTTGGGAAATTTGACATCTTCAAGATGACAACCAAGTATCACTTACATGTGAAGTTAGAGAAGGATTATGCGGCCACCAAAGCTGCATGGGGTGTTAACTTAAATCCGTATGACATGCATTGTTGGAGATTAGAAGGAAAAAAACATATTGACCTATGGGTAAGAGGTGATTTATACCCTCATAATCCACTGGTAGATGCTCCTCCTAAATTTTATGATGTACATAGTTTGTTAAGGTTCGTTGGGGATGGTCGGAATGGATTGCTTGGCTATTGTCAATCAATGGATTCTCGAAGAATTCAAGCTGAGACATTGGCAAATATGGCAAACATTCATATATTGAGTATGAATGACAATTTAAAGTCATTGCATGGAATAAATATGAAATTGGAACAGGAGATAAATGGTTTGAAAATAGAGCTTGCCAGTTCTGTCGCAAAAATTGAAAAATTGCAATCTTCAATCAGTATATTTTAGAGGACAATATATGGCTTACAACGAAAGCGTAGAGTCTCGATGGATCAGCAAGCAGAAAATGAAAACACTAAGAGACACAAACTAGAAGCTTTGGCACCAGGTGGTGGTGCCAGTAAAAGACGTATGAGGGACACAAAAGAGTTCTTGAAAAAGACGGTTGGAAAAGATTTTATTGCCGGAAAATATATGAAACATTTTTTGAAGGGTAAAGATTTGATTAAGATTGTGGAAGATGAAACAAGTGATTCAATTCGCTTGAGAATTGCAAAAAAGCTAGTCGACAAGTTCAAGCCAAATCCAAATGTTAAAGAGATGTTGTACGCATGTGACCAAGGAGGTGTGAGTCGCAAGGGGTATAGAGCTTTGAAGAAGTATATGAAACGCTCTGACAAAAATGAGTTAAAACGCCATCAAATAATACCTACTTATAAACTTGTTGAATCCGCCAAACGAGAATGCAATTTGATATTGCTCTCTGAATTAGGAGAGTTTCAACATATTGAGGATTCTTTTACAGTAACCAATAAGAAGAAAGGACCTCTGACATGTTTTCGTTATCATCAAGGCAATAATATATTCTTAGATCTGGAAAAGGTCCAAGCGATGATGATCCGACATTACGAAGTTAGAACAAATGGTAAGAACATTTATTTTGGATTTCGGTTTTCAATTGTATGCTTTTCTTCAACTAATATGTTTTAGTAATGAAATTTCTGTTTTACAGATTGCGGAGGTAAAGTTATATTTGTTATTAAGTTGGACGAAGCATAAATCGTAAAAGGGCGTAAACTTGAACGTGTCACAATCACCTTGATGAATTGTGAATTGCAACAGTTAGGCAGAAGTTATTGTAAAGAATTTAGCGTGCAATCCGAAAATCACATATGGTGGATAGCTGCATTTGAAGTTCCTAAGGAGTCTCACGACGTACTGGAGTGGCTATTTGAAAAATGTAGTATATCTAAGATAATACATGCACAAAATGAAGGCAAATTGCTCAATGTTGAAGGAGAAAGCTTTGTTGTAGAATGGCACCTAGCTGCTAATTTGAATACTTTGAAATGCATGTACGGTTGTGGTCTTGGTGCAAATGCAAAGAATTTTTGTATATATTGTATGTTTGAATCTGGGCGGAACAAAAGTATTTTGAATTGCAACCAACGTCTTGTACCAAATAGGCAGAATCTAGACAAAGCTTGGAGTCTTGTGTTGAACATTCCTCTCGAAAGAGTCCATTTTTGCACAATGCATGGTGAATTACGAATACTGGACAAATTATTATTTTTGCATTGTTGTTACGCATGGAACATGCAGCCCAAATCAAGAGCAGATGTTAGCATTAGAAATCTAGAGATAATTTTATCCGATATGGGATTGCACGGGGGCCACGTGAGTCTTACCAAAGACGTTGAGATGAGTGGAAAAACGCAAGATGTTCCAGCAAAAGTTTCAATGGGTGGTGCGAAAGCGATACACCTATTGTCAAATCATACTGCACGTGAAAGCAGTGTTGAATGGGAGTACTGGAGGAAAAAATGTCAATGCACAACAAATATTGGCTTAGATCCTCGCATGACAAGTACACGTGCTAAGGTTTGGCAAGCATTTGATGCCTTGTCACAAACTATCAACAAAAAGATTTTGAGAGATGAAGATTTGGATAGATATGCAAGAGAAGTCAAAACATTTATTGAATTGATGATCGATGCATGGGGAGAAACACACATAACTCACTATATGGTATGTGTGTCTCATATTTTTTACTTTCGTATTTATGTATTTGTAAAGATTTAAACTAATACAAATTTTCTGTGAACAACACATCATCTATGCTCATGGACCTTGGTTTATGAAAACCTATGGATCATTAGCTATTTGGAATACGCAAGGCATGGAAAAGAGTCATTACAGGGCAAAGGCTGCGTATTTCAAAAATTCACGGCATGGCGGAGGAAAGAGTCTTAGCAATGCATTGGTTGAGATATTCCAATGGCTTTACAGAGGAGTTTTGGGCCGAGGACACTTTCAACACACAAGAACTGAAGAGTTGTGTTCAATGATCTCCAATTCAAATTCAGTCAGAAAGATAACATGTCAATCCTCTAATGCTAGAACAAGGCATCAAGAATGGAGGATGTCTAGAGTCCGAGTTGGAAAGAGATGGATGCCGAGGACACCAACATCCAATGTTTTGGAAAACAGCGCTAGAGAAACTACGGAAACTGATGAAATGGAATAGAAACAATTTATGTTGAATTGTAATTTGAATATTCCTTTGTGATAAATATTACTGTCGAATTGGATTGTTGTTATAAATAGAAATTGTTTTATTTGGTTTTATAATAATATCTATTTTTGGATACACGTCCCTCTATATAAGAGTGGGGGTTTTCATTTTGTTGTCACTTCTTGCTTTGTTGAAATTTGTTTCTTCGTAATTTAGCTTGTCTTGTTCAATTAGACTACTAGTTTGCTGGTCAATTAGTGTTCTTAGTTGCATAACAATGTCGTCCCCCAAAATAGAATTGGCCAATCTGCTAGCCCCCACAGAGTTTTTAGATCAGTTAGATCGTATTTATTGTATGTTTACCGGTAGAATAGACACGCTTGCCACTCTACGGGCTAATACGGATGCATTCACGTACATGAGTGAGTATATAGATGAAACTTTGAAACCTTATGCCATACAAATTCCTAGCTCAACTATCATGTGGATTCCATATAACTTGCTTAGTTATATATGGAAAGGAGATAGACCTTTTATCGCTCGTCTAAACAGATTTATTAGTCACTTGGGTAACAATCATTACTTGGAGCTGACCAAGGATCAGCTGAAAACTTTTGATCTTGAAAGTGTAGGAAAGAAGTTTCTATCCGGTGAGATTACTGTTATTTTTTTGCTTAATGAGTTTCCAACGACTGTGGCCAGCAACAAACACAATCCTAGTGAGCAGGTGAACGAGATGAACGACCCGGGTGAAGAGGCAGATTTATCTGCGGAGCACAAAGCAGTCTTGGTTACGCAAGAGGCAACAGGTGCATCCACATTAGCGGAGCCAGAAGATATAGATGAGTCCGATGATGTCGTGCTTCGAATCCATGGCCTTGCTCCAATCATCATTGATGGGTAGGAGTATGTGTTCATGCATGACTTGCAACATATTCTCGGCTTGCGAGAAGATGAGATGTTGGCAGCATTGGTAAATTTGCAGAATGGCAGTTCCACTTTCGACCACACCCAGCCCGACGACACGTATGAGAAGCTGATCGGGCATGACACGGACACCACCAAGCAAGCACTGGCAAGGGTGCCTTGCCAATTGAAAACGCTTCAATCACCACCAGTTCAAACGAGGCCATTCGAGGTACTCGAAGGGAAAACTGCTGACGTGAAGTACAAAGGCAAGGGAATTGATCTTGCGCAAACCGAAGACATTGATGAAGGCACCGAGGCAAGTCTGACCCAACAATTCAACTTGCGTGTGTTTGTTATGTCTGTTTGTCTTTATTATACTCATTTTGCAATAATTTGAACCAAATGCAGGATGCAGTGGAGCTTGATGCATTTGCAATGCGAAGGAGTGGCTCTCGGGAGAAAGTTGAAGCAGGAACTCTGGACAGGTCTATGGCCCACTACATTGGGAACTTGCCCAACAGCTTTATTTTCTGCTTCAGCAACAAGTACAGCCTAGATGGACAGACAGAGCTTCTTAAATGCAAAGCACTCTCCAAGCACATTGGTGAGCTGGACTTGTCACCGTCAGCGCCAAAGGCTTATTGTGTCCTCCGAAAAGCCGTTTTGAATGATTTCTCCCCTGGATTCGAGACCCGGCTCATTCTCTCGGGTTTAATTGGCCCTTATGAGGATGAGGGAGATGCTCCTAAATTAGCATTAGAAATGTTAAAACCAATACTGTCATCAGAGAAGCGATCAGAGAAGCTGAAGTCCTCTCTGAAGGAAATGGATCAAATGTGAATAAAGATTTTGTCATTTTTTTCTTGTGGACACTCCTAATTCTCTGCTGTCATTATATGATGTGCTTATTCATTGAATTTAGAATTTAATTTTTTTTTTCTGATAAAGATTTCTCCTTCTTTTTTTACGTGGCGTGATTTTCACACCAGGGCCTGACCAGGCAGGCCCTGGTCGCGCCTTGGCGTGATTTCCATGCCATGACATGGAAACCTATCTTAGCTACAACATGGTTAAAGAAACTACCATTCCCATAGTACGGAAAATTTTAAATCACTGCATTCACATAGATGATACTAAAATTTTCAAATGACTGCATTCACATAAAGAGTACTGAAATCAGATATCAAACTCAATCACATCAATTTGCATTCACATAACCTGAAATTCTGCAAGATACTTGACACCAAATCTTCAGTATATTATAAATAAAATGATGTACATGATATTTTTAATTGCGCTCTCTCCTTAGCCTTCTAGCTAGGTGGAGATCCTTCGGGAGTATTGTGACTCTCTTCCCGTGCACTGCACACAAAAATGAGTCGTCAAAGAGCTGCGTTAGGTACATTTCTGCAGACTCTTGTATTGCGGACACCGCATCTGCCGTAACTCTGTTCCCCAAGGAAAATTCATCGACTATTTCTTTTACAAGCCTCACAAAAGGGGCCCTAGGGATCAAAAATTTTACGGACTTCTGATAGCTCCGTATATCCTGGAGCCACTTTGCGATCCTACGCTTTCTACGCGGTCGAGGAGGTGGTGGTTGCATCATGCGGAGCTCCTTTCCAGCCCATGGTGCTGCACGAGGGGCCGACCTACCCCTGCCACGCTCTACAGTCCTACTTGGTCCAGTTGCGACAGAACTTGGAGGTGGTGGAGGTGGTGGAGGTGGGGGTGGTGGTGGAGGTGGTGATGTAGCGCAGGCATCCCAAAGGGCGCCGGAAACCACGACTTAGCTTCCCAGCCTTCAACTCTTGCCATCCAAACCCACTTGACATACAAGCAGCCAACTCGCCAACAATGATCAGACTTAACCAACTTGAAGTTCCAAAAACCAACATTGAGATCCAACCTGGTGCCATGCCAGATCGGGGGTCCCGATGTGGGTGACTTCCCTCCAAGCAAGCCGCCCAACATACATCAAACTTAACCAACTCGAAGCTTCGTTACAAATGAGTAACATCCATTCCAAGCAAGCGGTCTGACTTAACCAACCGAAAGCTTCGTCACGAGCGCTGGAAGCCAACCTGGCGCCACGCCAGACTGGACAGCCATAAACAGGTAACATCCACCCAAGCAAGCCATCCAACTCAGCCGACAGGTTAGAGCCCGTTCCTCAAAAGCTTAACCCATTCACATTCATGCAAGGAACACTCAGAACCACAAGCCGTGACAGATATGGAAACAACCAGTTCCTGGACCAAATGGTCTCGACAGCATACCGCTGGCGCCACGAACCGAATGGTCCCGACGGCATACCGCTGGCGTCCTGGGATACGACCCTCAGCTATGTGCCAAGTTAAAAATTTTGAAAGCGGCCTTACAATTGGCGCTTTTACCGAACACTGAAACCCAGAAGATAATCAGAGTCAATTTGAGGAAAATCCCACTTTATTGATAAATTTGAGAAGGTTACATCTCAAGTGTGTGACCGACCCTAGTCTCCGGGGCGCTAGCATGCCAAGGCGAGAGCCATGACAACATTCCAGCAAGGGAGGCTGAGACTTGGTTGGAGCTCGCCCTGAGTCGCAACCCGCACTCCCCTATAGTATTGGTGTGATTCGGCACCCCCCCTCATACCAAGCACTCTACCTAAGCTGGCAAAGCACGTTTTTCTCTCTCAAAAATTTTCTCTTTCTAGAAAGTCATTTTCTTTCTCTAGATTTTATTGATCCCCAGGCTTCCTTTAATCATGCCTAGATCGTATGAGGTGATTGCACATCGATCTGAGCTCTCTGGACTCCGCTAGAACCGATCAAAGATTTTCAGCCATAGGAACTTGGCGCCGGCTGGATTCTGGTCACAATGGCGCCGGGAGCAGCAGGGGCGCTGCTGGCGCCGGGGACATAGCTGGCGCCGATGGCGCCGGAAGTAAAGCTTGTAAAGGTAGCTTTACAACATCCACCCCACCTTTATAAAATCTGATGTCCTCATCAGATGTCAGATTAAAGTAAAGGTGTCTCCCAATTAAAATAACTACACATTTAAGTTACTTGGCACAGTACTCAATTTACTGGCCACTTTTTATTAACATTGAAGCTGGCACACCACAAGTCGGAGGCTCAGCTCTTTGTACTGAAAGATTACATAACTTGAAAATATATCTTTGTCTTGTCTATTTTGCCTCGTGGGAACCGGATTGAATTTCAGTACTGCATATCACCCTCAGACAGATGGGCAAACGGAGCGAGTCAATCGACAGATTGAACAATATTTACGAAATTATGTCGCTTGGGACCAATCCGATTGGGTCAACTACTTGGATATTCTCGAGTTTGCACATAACAACCAAGTGAACAGATCTACTGGAAGGGCACCCTTCGAGATAAGCAATGGTCGGCTACCGATTGTTCCAAGCTCTTTTCTTACAGGCGTGCAGGAAACACCAGTACCCACTGTAGAGGAATTCATCAATGAGTGGCACACAAAGCTGACAGAGGTGAAGGCATTTTTAGAGCAGCCACAAAGGAGTATGGCAGCTGACGTAAACCCACATCGACGAGAACTGGAATTTGAGGAAGGTGACCAAGTATGGCTGAACACAAAGAACATTGCATTACCAAAAGGTTTTTCTCATAAGTTCGCTCGACCTTATGCGGGACCATATTATGTCACCAAGAAGATCAACCCAGTGGCACGGTACAAACCAGATGAGCGATTTGATCGGCAACACGAACTCCGTCACCCACCAACAACACTTGATGATACGAAGAGGCAGCTTGTACCAGAACAAATATTGACACATAGAAAGCGAACTGGCGTTCAACGTGAATATCTAGTGAAGTGGCTACGGGCTTCACTTATTGAGGCTTCTTGGGAGTACGAAGACAAACTTAAGGAGGGAGCCCCTGAAGTACTAGCAGATTATCTGCAGAAGAACCAACGCAATAGCCGTTTTTCCAGATCGGCACACAAAGCACTACCTGGCGGCATGCCTCTTACATAAACATTCATGGCCATTCTGAAGTTCAAGGAACTTCTCGGTATTTTTCTTAAGTTTGCCAATAAATCACTTGCAGCTTTACACAGGTTTTACGTAAGTGAACTTTATCTACACTTTTCCTGTGCTACTGCCAATGTATTTTGTAATTCAAAGTTGTTAAGGCCGGTGAATTAAGCCCGTGCCATACGTCCTAGGTCTAGTTTGGCCCTGATAAGGACATCAGCTTTTTCAAACGAGGGGAGGATGTTGTAAAGCTGACTCAGGTGCACCCAACGTGCCCTGTAAGACTCTAAGGGGTGACACTCCCTAAGGTCCCAGAGCAAGTTAGAACGTCAAGGACTGAGCCTCCGACCTGTGGTGAGCCAGTCAGGTAGTCACAAGTCATGAGCTCAAAAAGTTGAACACAATAACACACAAGGCTTACTTTTTCCTAATCTTCCTAACAAAACATGCTTGGCGTTGTAGCAGTCCAAGAAATCTACAATCCTAAGGGCAATTTTAATGGCCACAACCAAGTATTGATAGTCCCAAAAAGTCAATACAAGATATTTTAGACCATATAGAAGACCTATGTGTACAAAGTAGTGATGTTTGGGTTGTGTAAATCTCCAAGCACTTCTTAGCAAAATAGGAGCTTTACAGAAATCTTATTAGACAATTTTAAGTGTGTTGCATTGACTTGAGAGCAATCATTTAAACTTCCTAGAAATGTATTCTTGTAGTGGCGCTTGTACAACATAACCATGGACTTGGAAAAGCCCCAAGTAATGGTTGCGCATGACCTAGTGATGGATCATGTTCTTTCATGACATGACATTGTGACAAATTGAGAGAAATAAAAAGTAGTGATTGCTTTGTCTATATTTGGAACTATTCATGAAACCATTAAATTTATGGAACATTGCGATTGTTGCCACAGATTTATATTTTTCTTTTCAAATTGATCTTGTCCAATCTATCAATAGCAAAAGCAAATTAATTGACTTAGCAAGATTGACATAAACAAAGTAATATGCATTGTTACAATACCTCCTATTAGTTAAGCATTTATGTAGATGGAATATCACCAATATGCTTCAAATGTGTGATAACTACATACATAATTTTTATTCTCTTAGTAGGGCATTAGAACCTCGTTTAATTTTATCATGATGGTCGAACATTTAAAGGAGAGGGAACATGATTAGACTACATAGCAATTTTAGATGGATTACAGAATGGCCAGAATTCCAATGGTGATCTAAACTCAAAAAGGAATCTCACAAATGCATTCTCATCATTTAAATTTGTTACCTATATTTTGTGTTGTCCAAGGCTACCCACAAAGAGAAACTATGAGCTCAATATGTCTTTGTAACATAAAGCGTAGGGCAATTTCATAAAGTATTTTGGTTTGTTAAAAAGTTACAAAAACTTTTCTTTAAAAGGATGATCACTACAATAGTCTTTATTTTATCTGAAGTGCAAGTCTATATGTAATGACAACAATGGGAGATCAATTACATGATTATCTATCCTAATTTTCATATTGTAGGATATGGATCCCTATATCATATCATTTTTCAAAACTTCACAAGTTCTTCCATTGCTCTTACACTTGTGGGCAAGGGCAAGCAGCCGAAGTATGCAATTTGTAAAAGAACATTCTTCACGTGCAACAAAACAATCAATCATATGAGAATTATTATGAGGACCTTACAGGGTGATATGAAAAGTTTGAGTATCGATCAACATGGTAGTTTCGTTTTTCACTAAGTATTTCAACAAAACGTTCAATATGTTTATATCTACTAGATTTCACAAGAATATTTTTCCTAGCTCCACTTATGTACCTCCAATACTCCACCTTCTACAAAACTCTTTCTATTGGTGACTAGTGATCAAAGACTTTGTCTCTCATTCTCAAACATTTTCAACGATTTGTGCTAAACATGCCTTACCTACATTCAAACACTTAAACTTTCCACATCATAAAATAGAGGCTTTACTTTTAATTTCTAATGACGCCCATAAAATTAGAATAGCAAGATGATTGCAAAAAATTCCACTAGTTGAATAGGATGTCTCAATTAGATATCTTATTTGTTGTAGGATGACTTTGCCAAGTGGATTATGATTTAAAATAGATGAAAAACAAGTGCAAGATGCTACTTAAACAAATATATGAGCATGCAATCCTTTAGCTTTATTAGGTCACATGCATAGAGGTACCCCATATTAGGTTTCATGCATTGGAAACTTGTCCGAATGCAAACTTCCTAACTTTCTTCACACTTGTTTTGAAGTGAAGGTAGCTCCAACCATCGTGTTCGATTTCTTTGATCTTGTAGCTCAATGAAAGTGATGGCATATGTTATGCTTGATATCATTGCCCACAAAGCATATGCATGTTTGTATTCTCAAGAGCCTTGTTTGCACCATACGTCCAATAGCAGCTCAGTGTCTTATGGAAAGATGGAGATCAAGATAGCTTTAGGTTTCATCAAGCCTCCTCAATTCTCTGAAATTTTTTAGAAACTGTCTGATCAAGTCTTGCCGCTGGATTCATCTTTAATGTGTTCTAGTTTGCTTGGTTTCTACATTAGATTTTGTTAGAATTAACATCAAGACACTGAAGAGTGTGTTGAAGATACTTCTAAGTTTTTGAGACACTTTGCAAGAACTAGACTGAACTGATGCAATGTTGCAATAAAAATACTTAATCTATATGCTATCTACAAGGTGAAAGAGTTGGAGATGTTGGAAGGCTCGTTCATAAGTCTTCACTCTCGTAACCCCAGAAATAATAAGCTGATTTCAGAACTGATTCTGCCACTGTCATAACTTTATAAAGCCTGTAAGACCTTGAAAGATCCTTGTGAACTGAAAAAACTACTGTAGAATATCCTATCAATGCCTTGTCAAATGTGTTTGACAGAAGTTTATAGAAGAAATGAATCATCACACCGTAGAGCTGACAGCTTACCAAGCTTTAGAGTCTGCCCTTATGGTCATATAAACTCACTCTAAAACTTTACATGATGAACCTATTGGAGTGTCTGCTATATGCAGCACTAGAAGATGAAGTTGCCTCATAAGCTTGAAGCGGATCTACTACCAACCCATAATCAAGCAAGGGACTGCTTTCTAAATCATTATCGTGCTCATGTACAAATTCTGGAACATCAACTTCTCCTTTCTTGATGTGATCCCAAAGAAACTCGATCCTGCTCACATAATTTATCTTCCAGTATAGCCTGTCATAGTGCAACTACCTCTTAAAAAAGGCCTGAAAACCTGTCCTTCAAAAGATCTCTTGATTATGTAGAACAACACCAGAAAACAAACATTCTCAAATCACTACAAGAAATGAAAAGGTCCCTTCTAATGAATAATCATGATTAGATAGAAGTTTTCATAAAAATATGATAAGAAGATACCCTTCACTTAAGAAATAGCGACCAAGAGTTGCAAGGAGTAGCCTCGATCTTAGGCCTGGATGCACAAAATAGATTGTCTGAAGCTTCTGTTTTTTTTCTCCAGGCAATGCCTCGTAGATCTGTCTCAATGCTAACATGCCGGGAGAATTTTCGTTTCTCTGAACCAAGGTGTGAAAGTAGACGATGACGAATGATTCCTCCTTCAATTCGTTAAGCAACTTCGAGTGAGCATATCTTTTTAACCTTCCACTGTCGACCACAGTTGCTGTAAGAAATCATTCAGCCACAATATTAGCCAATTGTTTAGCACAGACAGATAATACATGACAGCTGTGTCATCATTTCCAGCTGTGAGAGATCAGATTGTGAAATTTGACATGTAGAATTTGTCAAGGCTTCATCACTAGTTGCAAAATGTCAAGCGATACTCACAGAGAGCTAAAAGCGATACTCACAGAGAGCTAAAAGAGCTTCTGTCAAGAATTCAATCAGCATTCATTAAGATGATAATTTTACTCATGAAATGTTCAAGAAGAATGGCCGAAGAATTGCCCTAATTGTCGCCCTTCTTTTGGCTTTAGATTGCAAGTGCTAAGGAACATATGAAGAAACCACATGTGTTTCATTAGAAAATGTAATGGGTTGAAAAGAGCAGCCAAGATTGGCTCCTCACACTGTCCACCTATCGTGGCCAAATTACAATTCAGCACCACTCACAAATCTGACCTTTCATTGTAAGCCATCATACTACTATAGAGAAGATATTCTATGAAAAATTAGCTGCCAGTCTAGACGTCTCTCAAGCATTATTCTCTATAGGATAGCACTAATTCAATAACTGTTACCAAGCAACTTCAAATCTAAAATTCCACAGCGCATCGACTTCCTACATCATGCACTGATATACATTACAATCATAGCCATATCCATCCCAAATAAAACAGTTCTTTGATGCGTACATTCAGAATTCTGCAGTACGTTGTCAGTACATACGTAGTCCTTGAACTGGCAATATGTAACCACTAAATCATACTTGGTTCATCATGCCAGTTCCTATTACCAATTTCCTGCCACGCCACATTATGTGAAGCTATAGTTCATTATTTGGACAAGCTGCCTTTCACCTTCAATGCTCCCCACATGTCTCAGGACACATCGTGAACATCTCAGGCTATGGTTCTAATATGGTTGGAAAAAATATCTATGCTAGAATCTTAGTGGCCAGGGAAAAAGAAAAAAAATTCGTAGTTTTTAACAAAGAAAAAGAAAGCAGAAGCAGGAAAGCTGCACCAACAAGGCGTAGAGAGAGAGTGATGATTCCAGAATGAAGAGAGACGTGGATGCCGCAGAAAAAAAAAGGAGATGATGCCCAAAACAAGCAGGAAAGCTGCATCAACAAGCCATAGAGAGACAGTGACGATTCCAGAATGAAGAAAGAAGTAAATGCCACAGAAATGAACACTTCACATAACAAAGGAGACGTGCAATCGTCCACGCACAAAGTCTTAGACTATGTAGTGCTGGGATTGTGGTAGTTGGTGGTGGGCCAACTGGTGTGGAGTTTGCTGCTGAGCTCCGTGATCTGGTTCATGATAATTTGCAAAAGCGCTATCCAAATGTGCACAAATTTGTCCAAATCATCATTATTCAATCAGCTGACTTTACATGATCTTATATTTTTTCTGTGATTGTCGTGCTGGGTCTTTGTTTCAGTTAGGCACTCCATTAAACAGATATTTTTAGCGAGTTCAGTGAATCCAAGCTCGCAAATGAAATTAGCATTGAAAAAAAAAACATTCCGACCCAGTACGTTCCGGAATGTACTGTACGGAACGTACAGTATGTAGATCAATTTGTTGTCACAATTGATTAATGCCACACCCTTGGCTCCACACTAGATTGTTAGGTGATGTTTGTAGTGCTATTTTCCATGTGATCATGTATCTTTAGAGAGTCAGAGAGTTTGGGGTATGAGCAATTTTAGAGAGGCTGAGGCTATTTTCCATGTGATCATGTATCTTTAGAGAGTCAGAGAGTTTGTGGTATGAGCAATTTTAGATATCCATTTGTAGCAATCAAGAGGCTTCATGGATAGGGACATCACTTGTGAGGGCATTCACAAGCCATGACACCCTTGGACTCATAAGGCATTCCTATATCACGTCTTCCTGACAGTACACGCTCATATATCCAACAATTCATACACAAATCCTACACTCAAAGAATTTTATCTAGAGCCTTGAGGTCAAACTGGAGTTCTACAAGACACTTTTTATAGATGACCACATACTTGGTTTTACCATGACCTCGAGATATCACATAATTTAAGATTCATACTAGGGAGGGTTTTCTCACATCATCCAAACGGAGGCGGGTAGATATAGTGGGACGCCTTGTGAGTGCAAGATACATCAGCTACTAAGGGGGAAATAGAAGAGCATTTTATCTTCAGTTGCCCTTTGTATTATGAGAGTAGATGCCAATATTACCTATTCTAACACCATCCGGTTACCTTGCATTCATTGGTAGAGTATGGCGATTAGAGATGCGTTTCCCTAATACTTCGAGAGATGTTTCGCCTCAGAGATCATACACATCAAATTTCCAGTACCTCAATAAGACAAATCAATTTCCTACTTTTTTAGATAGACAAATAGGGAAGTGGATTCAAATGATAACTTCCTTGTTCCATTCAGACATCGAGGTCGACACCAAAGACCTCTAGTTCAACAAGATACCCATCGACGAGCACCGTGCCATTCTAGATGTGCATTTCCAGCACCAACTCTAGCCCTAGCAGTTCACACAAACTATATTACATCATAATCTAGCATTTTATGAGACATCAACCAGTTAGAGAAACTCTTTTCTTGTAGCCTTTACTTCATCAAAGTTTTTGAGTATAAGAAGTTTCTTTTCACCACACGACTTCTATGTGCTAGAAGTACTTAATTGCGCTATATGTTACTTTACTATATGTTTAGAGAGCCTGGTGTGGTCCCTTGGGTGTCAAGCCAGATTTCTATCAAATGATTTTTTTTAAATTGATCCACACAAAGATATTTTACCTCGATAATTGGACTCCGGATTGTCACACAGCCTCCGATTTACCTTGGAACAGATTAGAATATCTTGACATGAGCTACAGGTAGAACTCAGAATACTTCCATAAAGGGGAGACTTTATCGATTGTGTTTCATGGGTGAGGTAGAGACATAAAGCACTTTATCTTCAATTGCCCAGCGTACTATGAGATCCGAGGGAGATATTACTGCTTATTTTGGGATCATTCTGCTGCACTCCATTCACTTATATGATTCAAGGACCAGAGACGTTTTGCCTTCATATGAAAGATGTTCTACTTGAAGGTCAAGATATGCAGCACGGCTAACATCAGCATTAGCTATCACATACAACAGCATTTACTTCTTTCTTCCCCAGGCAACGCCCTTGGTTGGTGACAGAGACACAGACAAACTCAGAGGATGAGATAGAGATCCCAGCCGCCTAGAGGAACTTATACTAAATAATATTGATATTTTTGTAGCATCTATATGGATTTAGCAAGAAACTATGCAACCAGCCACCTTTAACTCACAAAGATACATAGGGAAATGGAATTTCCTAAAAATCATCTAATATATGTCTTAACTGATAGTTCACTCTTGTGAAAGTCACTCATGGAGAGAGCTACAGCCCCACAAGCTTCATCCAGACACCTCTGTGCCAAGACATGTCCAGCCCCGTTTACAACACTTTCGCCAGCTAAGCTCACAGCCCTTTTCAATACAAGACCTCACTAGTGACAATTATGTTACATGCAATTTCCATGTTAATTTTAGTCATCCTAAATCAGACAAATAGTTCCATAGTATGATACTGTCATACTATGTATGCTATATTTCAAGCCAAACTAGATCCTCTCTATAACCGGGCAGGCAGTATTGGTTTTCTGTCTATGTGATTGCCTTCTGTACCGTTTTGGTACCTTAAAGACATTAACTAATCTTTCTTCCATTCTCAAACATTTTACTCTTCAACTGCAAGATGTGGAAGAGCATTAAGCTGTGGAAAGTTTTATACTAAATGTATGCCAAGTATCTTGTTATAGTAGCATAGGACTATCCTGCTATTCTAGAAAAAACTTCGGAAATTTATTACGAGTTGTAAGACGCCTGCCTGACGGTAAGACTGACTGGTGGAACAGAGACACAGTTGGTTTTTATATTTGAAAACAGGTTGAGATGCTAAAGTAGAAGATCAAACAGGTTCCTCTAGTGAGCTCCTGGAAAAATAAAAGAGCGGGGGGGAAGCCTCACCATATGATATGTTTGTGTTATTTCTAACCCGTTTCAAACAACTAAAGACTGTCACATCGTACTAATCCATACCCGGATAAAATTTGCCCACAATGCGAACAATTCTTCGGCCTTCTCTATCACATCCTTCCACTCTTAAAACCTGCAGTTCCTCCAGATCCTTGAAGTCGTCATTATCTGCCATACTTGCTGCTGAATCATTGTTGTCCAGGCACTTTGCGTTCCCCGAGAAGCCGAAAGAATCAGCATCCACTACAAGATCGGAGGCTAAAACCAGCAATGACGAGTCCTGACACGTAGAATTGGAAGCTCTTGCTGGAGGGTTAAGGCTGAGGTTGACACCCGATTCTTGAGGTGTCAAGGGCGAGATTTGGCTAGGAGATACCTCCATAGACAAGAGCTCCAAAAGAAAATGGTAAAGTGAAAAGCCTGGCTTATAGGGAGCTAAAAAGAATTATGCCTGAAACCAAATATGCAGATGAGCCTGGGGAATTGTCTGTTCGTGCAATCCAGCTCCAGAATAAAGGGCAAATTATTTAGCGATTTGCAAAGAGTGTAGCAGACGCTCCTCCGCATCTTTGGTGCATCTCTCGCTCGCTCTCTCTCTCTCTCTCTCTCTCTCTCTCCGTTCTAGGATCAACATCTATTTCTTGTGTTGTCAAGTTTTGGGTGGAGTGTTGTTTGTTTTTGGATCAAGTTTTGCGTGGAGTGTATCCCTCAATTCTCATGGGTTGCACTCTACCCGGCACCCTCATCCATTTTTCATAGGTCTTGGAAATATTTTATTCTCACTCATGATTTTGGATGGAGTTCTCTTAATCTTTGGATAAAGGTGGGTCGATAAAGGTAGGACCTACTTCGATGAGCATATTCTGCACACCACCATAGTGACAATGATGGTGCATTAATGGAGATGGGGGATGATATTACCATCTCTTCAAAAATGGTTGAATCATTTCCCACCCTTAGATTTGTGGGACACCACCATTGCCACGGTAGTGGCGGTCCAGAGTATGCTCATGCCTTATTGGAGATGAAGACAAGATGCAACCTACTCCCCAAGTTTGGTTTAATCTAAGCAAAATTGGGTCTCGCGTATTGATGAGTTTTGATCTACTCTTTGTTGGTGAGAGCACCAAGTTTAAGGGTGGTCTTACATTATTTTGAAGATAGAGGAAGTTTTGAGATTTGGATGCAAGTGATACCCACATCATCTTTTCAAAATGTAAGCCAGCTAAGAGAGATTTCACACAACAAGGGCCAATAATGATGATGAGTGACAATTAAACCCCTTCATCGCTCCCATCTTTTCACCTTTTTTGCACACAAGAACATATAGAGGACCTTCATTCTCTCTCCTCTATCCTATAGCAGCCAAATGATATTCACCCACCTAATGTCGGGGAGACGGTGCTAAACTCTCCTAGAGATGGAGAGTTGAGCACTTCTCTGATTTTTTTTTCCTTTTGACAGGTTAGGGTTTTTTCTACTTTTTTGTCATTATCTTTACTCACCATTGTTCCAGTAAGCAGAGCAGACCCAGAGGCCTATTCTGTGAGCTTAGCGGGTAAACAACTTTTGCTCGCGTTTACTCGGCTACAATGTTTTTTACTCGCCAATCCAATATTTTGCATTTTCACTCAACCAATTTACTCTCCATCAGTACAGAGTGTTCAGTAACCTCAGAACTAACATTCTGGAGATCGGCGAGTAATCAACCATTACTCGTCTTTATTCACCAGTTTGGATTTTCCGCCCAATTTTATTTTTCCCGCTTTCTTTTTACTCGCCAACAATGATTTTTCTCAATCTATTCATTATCTTTACTCGCCATCAATACAGTAGCAAGTACAGTACTTGATCTACCTTGTACGATACTGGCGAGTAAAGATATGATTACTCGCGTTTATTCGTCTTTACTCACCAATTGCTCCACTTTAATCGCCATCTTTATAGACAATTATGAACATCAATTACAGCAGGTAGGTAGCTTGGCGAGTAATCAGTCTTTACTCACGTTTACCTGGATTTACTCGCCATAAGAAAAAATTGAAATTTTTTTATGAGTATCTGACTATCAAAACCCATCTGCACTTTTCGATCTTCCCCGATTGCCTTTTGGATTTTCATGTATGCTTTTTTTCATCCATCCAATTTGTTTAGATCCCGATCTGTTCTTGATCTGAGTTCACTTTCATTTTGGTTTGATCAAGATTCATTCTCTGATCACCCTCATATAGAAAATATTTACAAAATTATCTGAGGAAAAAGAAAACAAAAAGACTAAAAATAACCTCAATGATCCAGTGTATGCATCTCCAATCTGGTAGGTGATTATCGACCCTGGATTCCCCTTATCTTGAGGAGTTTGTTAATGTATCTTGTAGGAAAGGTTCCGTGAAACTGTTAGAAAGGTTATGCGAATTCTTCCTTAGAGAACGCGATTAGAGGTTGAATAAATCATACCAATATCAGCGTTTTTAATCATGCCTGAATATGATCTATGTACTAATAGAGCAGTTCTATTATAATTAAATTATGCGTGCGAAAATATGGGTGCAAAAATTGAAAATATATGCGCGAATGTGATAGACAATAAGATAATCAGATAAACGACTGAAACTTTGATCAGAAAACGAATCTTATAATTCCGAGTCTGAATCAATATACATTTTTCTTGCTGCCTTGTGGTATCTCTTTTATGAAGAGAACGTAAGTGCACAAGTGCGCAAGTGCATAAGTAAATAAGTCAGTCCGAGTCTGAGTTTGAGCTTGAATCTGAGAGTCTGTTATTACTATAAGCGCACATGTATTTATATTGTTATAGGATAAGTCCTTTGGCCTTTTTCCTTCTGTAACAGAATCCAATCGTTTTGACGGTTGATATTCAACAATGTTATGGTTTTTCAGAGTCGAATAAATTTTGTTTGCAAATATTTTGCGATAGTCTGTCTCTTCATTTCAGCTTCGTGTTTCGTAAATTGTTCGTGACACTTGTCTCTTTGAGACATTTTCGTCATTCGCGAATCGTTCGCGACAGATGACAATTCTTGAGCTTGAAGGAAGCTAGAATATTTCGCGAATTGTTCGAGATAGTTTCGCGATAGGTGAGCTTGAAGAACAGTTCAGAAGATTTCGCAAATTGTTCGCGACAATTTTGCAACATCCGAGACTTTTCGCGACAAGATTCTGTTCGCGAATCTTTTGAGCTTCAACAAGAAAGCCACGGGCTTCCACAAGACACTGTTTCGCGAATCTTTTCGAGTTGGTCACGAATAGAAATTTTTTTGAGTTCGTGTTTGTTTATTTCTCATCCTTTGTTAAGTAAACTGCGTGCTTTGTTGGTAGAATCAAGATCTGTCTGATCAGTTGTTCTATGTGAAAGATTTCAGATCATTATGATCCAATTTACTTGAATGATCTTTGGTTAGAAAGAGAAATACACTACCAATCTCACCAATGTAGAAAAATCAGCATCTACACACAAAATGAGATGCAAACACTAATAGAACTTGATCAAACTTGAATGAAATGAAAATGTACTGTTGCTATTCGTACAAAACCAGCAAGCTACTGTATTTCACACATGTGGATCCAAAAATAGCAAATATAGATCATTCTACACATAGAATTGCAAACAATCACCAAGATAGTGCACCAATGGATAGTAGAACCCAAGAGAACCATGTATAAGCATGAAATGAGATAGAGAAGAGATAAAATAGCTCTCTCCACGAGTTACATCCTTTTATAATAGGTCCAAACCCTATTTGGCCACTTAGCTTTCCCACCAAAATGCTAACCCTACTAATTCTGGGTCTAGATTCAATGTACCCAACTATTCAAATTTGAATCTACTCAAACTCACATTCTAACTTTCCCACACTTTCAAAAAGTGTTTATTCAAATGAAATTTAGACTAATGAACTTTGAAAATTCAACCTCCTCCCTCACAAAATGTTGTTGCACCTCAATATGCTTGCTCCTAGCATAGTTTTTGACAATAGAACTTTAATTAATCATAAGAATGATCTTCTTCCCAAAAATAGATCTTCTTTCAATGCTCATGTAATGCTCAAAATAACAACAACCATAATTGATATAGAGAATAGTGTCCACTTGGGATGCTTCACTATTTCTTACATCAATTTTACATATCAAGATGTAACTAGATAATGAAGAATAAAATAGAATGTAAATGAAATGATTCCACCATGCTTCCAACTCTGAACTCTTTGGAAAAATATAGCAAACAAACAATAAATGTGAGTGATCAACTTTTGCTTGCATGTCTCTTCCTCCTTTGTCCTTTGTTGCCTTGTATCCACCATGATACTTCATGAATGAGCCTCCATCTCCATCTTGCCACAAGAAACCATCAAGCCTTGTAAATCCATGAGTAAGTGAGTTCATCCATGATACTAAATAAGCACCATATGACTCCATAAACCAAGCAAGTTTTACTAGTCCATCTTCAAGATCTACTTGACACAAGAAAATGACCATGAATTCACCAAAAATTGACAATTTCCAAACCGTTTCCTAGAGATATTGCTAACTTCCAATGTAACGATCATGGGTTTTGATTAAATTGGTTCAGCCTGTATACTACAAATGCTATATCAGGTCTGGTGTTGTCTGCAAGATATAATAATGATCCAATCAGCCTGCGATAGGGTGTCTTGGCCATTCGCTTATCTTCTTCGAGAGTCTGCGGACAATCTGCCTTGCTTAGTACTGTTCCATGTATCATGGGAATATGCACGTCTTTGCATTCGAGCATGTTGAAATCTTCAATTATTTTCAGAGTATACTTTTGTTGGTGAAGATATAACTTACCACTTTCAAAGTCTCTTTCGATCTGCAAACCTAGATAGATCCTTGCTTCTCCTAGGTCAGCGATCTCGAATATTTCAGAAAAGTTTCTTTTGACATATGAAATTAACTCATATTTTCTTTAGAAAATTAGAGTATCATCAACATAAACAACTAGAATAATGATTTCATCTTCGACATGTTTGATATAGACATTCGATTCAACGAATAAAGGTTTGAAGCCTAAATAACTTAGTGCTTCGTTCTTCTTTCTATACCATTGTCTTGCTGTCTATTTCAGACCATAGATACTTTTATTCATGTGACATACATATTCTGGATATTCCTGGCTTACAAAGCCAAGTGGTTGATCCATGAATAAGTCCTCCTCTAATTCTGCATGCAAGAAAGCAGTTTTCTCATCCACTATATGGATTTTGAGGTCATGAGCCACTACATAAGCAAATAACAAGCAATTGATGTGTGTTTGACTACTGGTGAGAATGTTTCAGTGTAGTCAATCCCATATTCATGTGAAAAACCTTTCGCCACCAGCACTTTGTATCTGATGTTTTCTCCATTAGGACCTGTTTTGATCTTGTAGATCCACTTGCATTTGACTGGTCTCCTTCCATCAGGTACAGGTGCAAGTGTCTATACATTTTTCTTATACATGGATGACATTTCGTCCTCGATTGTTTGAATCCAACGATATTTATTTGGTCCGTCAATAGCTTCTTCGAATGTCTGAGGTTCATTAGTGAAGCCGTAGAATTCATCATGACCAAATCTTATTGGTGGTTTGCGCTGTCTTTCAGATCTTCTCACAGTCTGTATAGGTCTTGAATTCAAAGACGCATCTTCAGGTTTGACCTGTTCTGCTCGAATTCGATCTGGTATTTCGAGTCTTTCAGGTTCTCGAAATTGAACTCCCTCTGAATCACTATTGTGGTAATTATTCTTTATCATCTGCTTGCTTTACTTCTATAGATGGTAACTCATAATAACTCTTGAGAATTTCATAGTCGACTAAGTCACTGTCTGCTATGTACTTTGACTCATCGAATTTTACATCTTGTACAACTTTTACTTTTCCAGTTTTGGGTATGTAAACTCGATAATATGAAGAATGCAACTCGAATTCTACCAGAAAACCTTGTTATGTTTTCTCATGAAGTTTCTTCCTCAATTTGTTTTGTATGTACATATAAACTACACATCCAAATGTCCGAACATGAGCAAAATTTGGCTGCGACTTCCACCATACTTCATGAGGAGTTTTATCCAGCATTCTTGATTTTAGAATTCGAGTCTGAAGATAGTTTGACGTAGCTACTGCTTTCGCCCATAACTCCTTTGGTGCTTTTGCATGAGCCATCATACACCTTGCAGCTTCTATAAGTGTATGATTTTTTCGTTCAGCTATTCCATTGTGCAAAGGTGAGTATGATGCTTTTTTTGTATGCATAATACCTCGATCAGTACAAAAAGCTTTGAATTCATTGGAATGTATTCACCTCCACGATCTATGCGAATTTGCTTCAACTTGCTACTTGTCTGCTTCTCAGCCCAATTCGTATACTCAACTAATTTTTCGAAAGCTTCTGATTTTGTACGAATAAAGTATACTATAGCGAACTTGCTGATGTCATCGATAAACGTAATGAAGTATTTTGCATCACCCAATGACAACACTCCAAATGGTACAAAAATATCTGAATGCACAATTTCCAGTACCTTGGTTGCTTTATAAACATCTTTACTAAAAGGTGTTCGAGACATTTTGCCTTTAAGACAAGATTTGCAGGTAGTTTGAAAATCTCGACTTTTGATTTCGACTCCTTTAATTCTCTGACTTTTGTTGGCTTGGTACAGGGCTTTCATGTTCATGTGACATAGCCTCTTGTGCCACAGAATATCTGTTGATTCCTGAGCTTGATTAGCTTGTTCAACTCTAGTTCGGATGCCCAAGTGATACAAATTACCATTTCTATTGCCTTTGGCAACCAGGTTATTAGAATCTTCATCGAACAATCTACAAGAGTTTCTTGTGAAGGTTACTGATATTCCTGTATCAACTATCTTAGCTACGGATAGAAGATCCTTATCAAGAGTAGGAACATAGAGAACTTCCTCCAGTTTCTTTTCACCCTGATTCATGTCTAGCCATAGTACACCAGTCCCATCAACTATATGTTTAGAACCGTCTCCAAGTATTATAAATCTTGAATAATTCATCTTCTTATACTCAAACAATATTTTTTTTGAGAAAACAAAATGTGAGGTGGCTCCCGAATCAAGAACTACTTCTCGAATTTACAAATTTGATGAACAACATAAAACTTCAGAAACATATGCTGCTGAGTTTCTTGTTGTTCTCTCTTCCGCTGCTCTGGAACATTCTGGTTTGTCTTCGATGAAATTAGAATTTGAAGGTTTGCTTCAATTCTGCTTCTTTTTGTTTCTGGGATTTTGATAATAGTCTACTGCTGCATGACCCTGTTCATGACAATGAATGCATTCAATCTTTGGATTTAACCAACATTTGTCTTCTGTGTGACCTGATTTTCTGCATCTATTGCAGATTTTCTTTTCACCAGAATTTTTCTGCTGCTTTCCAGATTGTCGATCATTTGTCTTTGATTCATTTGAACGATTTCCATTCTTCTTAAACGACTCCCTCTTTTTCATAGTTCTTCCCACAATTCTTTCGCATTTGAAGTCAATAAAAAATCTAAATGTCGTCATGCACTGAAGACGCAATAATTGCTATAGCTTTGTCATTTTCCTCCATCCATTCATGAAGTTCCTTGCCAGGAGCAATTGGCTTATCTTCTAATGGTTCTACCCATTGCCATAGACCTTCGCCCTTTAGTACGAGTGAAGTTTTTAACTTCCAGACTAAATAGTTCGAACCTTCTGCATCCAAGATCGTACTGATCTTAGACTGAATGCTGTTGATCGAAGACATCTTCCAATCTTTCAATTTGGCTTTTGATGGATATAAGGCTATCTGATTTCACTGTATATCACTATATTTGCTCTGATACCACTGTAGGAAAGGTTTTGCAAAACAGTTAAAAAGGTTTTGCAAATTCTTCCTTAGAGAACGCAATTAGAGGTTGAATAAATCATACCAATATCAGCACTTTTAATCATGCATGAATCTGATCTATGTACTAATAGAGCAGTTCTATTATGATTAAATTATGCGTGCAAAAATATGGGTGCAGAAATTGAAAATATATGTGCAAATGTGATAGACAATAAGATAATTAGATAAATGACTGAAACTTTGATCAGAAAACGAATTTTTTAATTTTGAGTCCAAATCAATATACATTTTTCTTGCTGCCTTGTGGTATCTCTTTTACGAAGAGTACATAAGTGCGCAAGTGCATAAGTAAATAAGTCAGTTTGAGTCTAAGTCTGAGCTTGAATCTAAGAGTCTGTTATTACTATAAGTGCACATGTTATTATATTGTTATAGGATAAGTCCTTTGGCCTTTTTCCTTCTATAATAGAATCCAATCATTTTGATGGTTGATATATAACAATGTTCTGGTTTCTCAGAGTTGAATAAATTCTGTTCGCAAATATTTTGCGACAGTTTGTGTCTTCGTTTTAGCTTTGTGTTTCACAAATTGTTCGCGACACTTGTCTCTTCGCAACATTTTCATCGTTTGCGACAGATGACAATTCTTGAGCTTGAAGGAAGCTAGAATATTTCACAAATTGTTCGAGATAGTTTCGTGACAGGTGAGCTTGAAGAACAGTCCAGAAGATTTCGTGAATTGTTTGCAACAATTTCACAGTATCTAAGGCTTGAACAAGAAACAAAAAATTTCGCGACAAGATTTTGTTTGCGAATCTTTCAAGCTTCAACAAGAAAGCCACGAGCTTCCACAAGACACTATTTCGTGATCTTTCGCGAATCTTTTTGAGTTGGTCACGAATAGAAATTTTTTTGAGTTCGCGTTCATTTCTTTCTCATCCTTTGTTAAGTAAACTATGCGCTTTGTTGGTAGAATCAAGATCTGTTTGATTAGTTGTTCTACATACCCATCGAAATACATCATGAACACGTTGACGTAGATCCATCGCCGGTGGGGACAATCCAAGGCCCTTCATACCTCATGTAGTCCGAAACTTCCCCAAAATCAACCTCCCAAGGTTTGATGGGAAGGGAGATCCGCGACGATTCCTGCAGATCTACACTCAAGCGTGTAGAGCCTATGGAAAAGACAGCCCACAAGAGTTGTTAAGATACTTTAATCTATGCCTAAATGATGCCGTAAAGTATTGGTACTTCAATCTTGAGCAGAATGAACGAGATGATTGGAATATCTTACAGGTTGAGTTCATTACCCGTTTCAAAACCACCCGTTTCGTCTTCGATCTCTTTATGCAATTAGGATGTATCTACGTGGATAAGAAGAACGAATCTCTGCGAGATTATATCGAATGGAACAAGAGATTTTGCGGTGGATGCGATCTTGATAGTGTCCTAGACCACAATGTCCTGACATGGTTCATGGTAGGACTATCCATTGGAATCAAGCAACAAATGAAACAAAGAGACAAGTATGTGTCTTTTCAAGCAGCCTGCGCCGATGTCATCAAGAGATTTGACGATAGTGAAAGCACTAGTTCGTACTTTGATAACTTCGATAAAGAGAGATGAAGCCGTAAAGAACGAAGAGCCAAACGTAAGGATAAACTACATGATGATGCTTCTACCTCTACGACCAATAATGTTGGTTCCATCATATCTGCCATAGAGAAGTTGCACACCTAGAGCAATGAGCAGTTTAGAAAGCTCACCACTGACCTGACCGCGACTGTATTTCAGAAGCTGAAAGGCTTGCAACCAGGATCTATCCACGCATATCCAAGAAGAGAATTCACCTGGTGTCCACACTGCGCAGACAACCACACAAGAAATGGATGTCCTTAGTTAAGACAGAGGTTAGAGCGGCCCGCACGTTATTGCCAAATCTGTAATATGAACAATCATGACACAACAAACTGTTGATACAACCTCAAAAACCAAGTAGCACACCCAGCACCAAATCCCTCCCCGTTGGCACAACAACAAGGTGCCTTACCCCAACCACCGCTGTAGTGAGCTATTTCCTATCCTAGTCTCAACCCTAGATCCAAGCTCGCAAGCATCAAAGAGACGAGGTTAGTTGTCACATAGAGGTTCATTCCCATGAGAGTGATAGCATATTCCAAAATCCAGCATGTGCATACTAACATTAAGATCCATTACCACTAAGCATTAACACTAGATCCATTAACACTAAATCCACAATGATAGAAACTCTCTCTCTCTCTCTCTCTCTCTCTCTCTCTCTCTCTCTCTCTCTCTCTCTCTCTCTCTCTCTCTCTCTCTCTCTCTCTCTCTCTCTCTCTCTCTCTCTCTCTCTCTCTCTCTCTCTCTCTCTCTCTCTCTCTCACTCAAAAAAAAACAGAAGAATAGTCAATCCCAATAAACATCAAATCCAACAATTAGCAAACACAAAGAAAACATGAGAGATGGAGGAAAAGAGATAAAGAGCAAGGACGTTCATGATATTCATGATTCATTCCATAAGAGAGCCAACCTGCTTGTATTGAAATGAAGAGAGAACATGTACAATGATTCGAATTAATCACTTATATAGTGGATTGAGGACCTGGGAGACCCAATTTCTATTGGCTAATTCTAAACTAAGCATTTAAAAAGTGAGGGAATCCATTCATCAATTGGAGGACCCAATTTGAAAATGAATTTGGTTGGGAACCCTATTTTATTCACTAACTTGACTTTTAGGCCATACGACATTAAAAATCCCACAAAAAGGTCTAAAGTCCTTTTACTGACTTTCTAATCAAATAACTATGTGATCATCGGGTTGGACTTACACACGCGGGGTGCCAAATCCCTCTCACTTATTTATTAACTAGGGTTAGGGTTGCCTTTGGATCCACAAACCCTCCAATAGTATTCCCCACCAAAACTGGTGGCGGTCCCATGACACCTCGCAAGATTATTTACTTCGGGCTCTGGTTGGCCTCCCTTCTGCACCTTGATAAGGTGGTGTTGTATTTTCTCCATGAATTCCAGACGATTCGTATTAAATCCTTTTTGTGTGGCAAAAAGCACTTATTTGTGTTTGCAATCCATTTCAAGGTTGTCCATGCGGTGAATATAGACTCCCACACTCCGCCCAATATCACAGCCCGATAGTATAATCTAGCAATTGGCAACTGATCCTGAACTTTGTCGGACGCCATCGGAGCATTTGGATCGAAAGCCAACATAGGAAGAAAATCATCCCATCGTGTTGATATGGACGCCAACATTGTCACGTCATTTGCAAAAAGTGCAGATTGCCTAACAGTTGGATCTCGCGAATTTCAATACTCAGAAGCATAAAATTGTAGAGCATGGTGGAAATCAACTGATAATTTTCAGTTATACTTCTGATAGATTGTGGGCCAATTTGGGGTGTGGATACTGACTTGATCCACTGGAATACCCAAATCTTTCCATTTATTACGTCGCGACATTGGCACATAGTAGGGATCTACTCGCAATTGGTGAGGGCTTGCGACATAGCTTCTGATGGAATCCGGAGCTTTCTCAAAAATTGTCCTGCGCCATTCTGGTTGCTCACCCAATGTGGGTAGCTTGTCCAATTCTTTTCATGTCTCTATCTCTGAGGTCTTGAACTTGATTATCCATCCACCACTCAAGGACTCATGTGGATGTTGTTGTAGAAAGGTTTGAATTTGGTCCTTGATGGTGACAGGTTTCTGAAATAATGGCTTGGTCTTGGAAGTTGATGGATCTGCTTCCATGGCCGTAGTATTTGGGACTTCTTCAGCATCTTCCCCTTGATCCAATCCTGTATCTTGAGGTGCTGGTGAGAATTGCGGCATAAGTGGAACTAGAATCTGGGGATTCGACTCTAAGACTTGAGCAGCTACTTTTTTATAATCTTTGATGGTGGACTTTGCCTTGGCCAACTCAGTCGATGATGTGCGTTTGAACTTATTGAAGCACTTCTGGAATTCTGCCAGTGAGCTTCAATAAGTCTCAACCTTCTTAAACAAGTAACTGATCTCCTCTGATGAGACAAGACGATCTGGAACTTGCGTCTAGAGATATCTGTCTCGTTCAAGGGTGGTCACATCCAATTCACCTTGAAGGCGATCTCGATCAAGCACAGCCATGTCCAATTGCCCCTGTAGTTGCACAGCTTGTTGTTTGGCATCTTGGACAACTTTGTCCACTTTATCTTGCACTGTCATGAGTGTGTTTTGAAGTGTAGCCACGTAGCCTTCCAATTGCTTGGTAGCTTGTTGGGCTTTTTTCATTTCTGCTTAGGACTTTTGTCATGATATACCAACATAGAAATGATAGATTTGTGTAGCATTTAATGTCAAACCCCAAGATGATAGCACTTAAAAGTTGATTAATTGACACAGTTCTGACTTATTCGAATGAAATGAAGTCGGGTGTTATTTTAGTTGTCAAAAAGACATTTTATAAGTAACCAACATTACTTTTGTAGTGTGTGTGATGATAATAATTTCCAAAACAACAATCTTCCTCTATCGAATCGAATAAAAAGCGTTCTACAAATAAAATGTTATCAAAGTAGCACGAATGTACTGCACTTTGGCTGATTAAATTGTCAACAAGGATTCGAGAGATGTTTGATGCATTTTTGTACAAACAGACAAATAGTTCATCTTATTCTTGAACTGTTGGGTTCTAGACAATAGTCCTACACAACTAAAGTCCAATAAAGGTTAAAGAACTCAAAAAGCCCACAAATATGTTAGAAACTTATATTTTTGTTATACACAGGAATACAGATCTATGACTCAATTCCTCAGGTAGGGACTACCATTTCAAATGTATAAATATTGTTTAGTCAATGACTGTACCAATGAGTTACATTATTCGGGTGACAAATATTAAGTATTCGAGCAGGCGAATAAGATAGTTTAAAGACAGTTCTTTAGAACAACTTCACGGAAACACAACAAGCGTCTGTAATGAATTATTTCAATTGTATGACTAGAGAATGTTTAAAGTAATATAGAAGAGATCGCTAATAAACTGAAGATCACTCACACTTAGCCTTGCGAAGAACAGAGATTCACTTCTTCAATCTCTCACAAGTACATGAACTCTCTCTCTCTCTCTCTCTCTCTCTCTCTCTCTCTCTCTCTCTCTCTCTCTCTCTCTCTCTCTCTCTCTCTCTCTCTCTCTCTCTCTCTCTCTCTCTCTCTCTCTCTCTCTCCCTCTCTCTCTCTCTCTCTCTCTCTCTCTCTCTCTCTCTCTCTCTCTCTCTCTCTCTCTCTCTCTCTCTCTCTCTCTCTCTCTCTCTCTCTCTCTCTCTCTCTCTCTCTCTCTCATGGACATCAAAATTTACCACCCTTGATCATGCTATAAACAAACATTTATGATATGAGGGTCCTAAAATTTTTTGCCAACCCAACCTTTTTTTAAACTTTTCAAAAAAAAATTTCCCACCAATTTTGGCTGAAAGGGAGCTTCCACGATACTTCCTACAAAACCACTATATGTAGCCTGTTCTCGAAGGAGTTTCTTCTACTATACGGTGAGAAGAAGGTTGGAAGAGATGGCGCCCTCCCTGGCTTGAAGTTATCTGCTTTAACTCTACGTTATGTGGTTCTGCTTGTTTCATGTATTTGCATTCATCTCTTGTATACTTATGAAGGTTATCAAATGTTCTAGATGATAAATGGGAAGGTATGAATCCGCTATCCAGTGATGGATCAGTGAGGGTTCATACAACTTTTTTTGGCATGATATTTACTTCATATACTATCTGTTGTCCAGTGAGGGACCAACGATGAAGCTTATTCAAATATGGAGAGGCTCATTGAAGATAGATATGTTGCTGTCCAACGATGGACCTGCAATGATATATCTTGAGCAAGATAATTAAAAAGTTGATATACATGGTAAGCTGTCCAGCGATGGACCAGCGATGAACCAATACTTCCTTCCACATACTTCATAAATCATGATAATGATAGTTATGCATCATATATGGTAGATTGAGACAAGAGCTTCATAATGACTAGCAATGAAGCACTTCCTATCTCATGAATGGTTGTATGGATTCAAACTCCTTATCATAGATATGAATGGATGATAGTTTGGTTTGATAACTACAGTTTACAGTATACTTTACTATCCTTCAAAGGACAACATGAATGTGTGGCTGTTCCATAAGTAATTAAGGGTTACATACATACTCCAGAAACGAAGCTATTGTAGTATCATGCTATTATCAAAAGATACAACTGAGATGCTGGCACATTCTAATTATGATTAGTATACCTCATGTTGTAACCTGTTTCGTTATCATACTTGTGAATGATTGCTATTTCAAAGGGAATAGTACTGCGTGTAAGCACTAACAAATAAAACTTGCGCTCTCTGTAGCATCGAATATTACTACTATCTTCATTTTCGATTAGGTTCAGTTTCAAACCATAAAGCTATAAGCGTTTGCACAGGTATGCACATCAAACCATTCGCTTCAAATTTGTATAAGCAATGAATGGTAGGCTCTCCTTAACGTACTTACTATCGCTTTCACAATGGCTGACAATAACGTTATGAATGGTTTAAGACTAAGGAATGTAAGAGCACTTGAGGGGACTAAACATGGCATCCTCACAAGAAAGCACTGCTACAATCATCCAGGTAAGAGTTTTCCGAATAGTTTTCAGATTTTGCAAGCATCACCTATGCTCGAAAGGTAAGTTGTCTCTTCACAAATATATTCCATTCTAGGTGACTAATAAAGATCCTAAACACAAAATTTAGTTGGTTTATACTCAGTTCGACTATATCACTTCATAAGTAATGCAATTTTTCTGCGTTTAATGACACCCACACTGTCCTGAAGCAAGGTTTCTCCTCAAATTATCTTGGACATCATGGATTTGCGTAAGTTTAACGGTTCTTACAAAAGGATTGGAATGGCACGGATATGTCCTGATACCTTCTAAAAACCATGAGAACCTCATCAATAAAATGAAGCCTATCTGATACAAGAGTCCAAAAACCACGGGATGGATATGGAGTTATGATAAACGTAAGTTTACTTGTAGCTACCCTATTCAGCCATGACTTGTGCTAATTTATTACCCATTTGGTTGTCATATCAGACTATGGTGAGATACAACTGGAAAGCATGGATATGCTCAGGAGTATGGACAATAGTGCGTGACGTTTCTTAAGTCACATGGGTTAGAATAGAATGGATTTGCTCTGACACTGGCACACGTGTTTACACCATTTCTTTTAGCGATAAGCAATATATACGGTGAAAACTTTTCATACTTTTTCTATAAACAAAATAAACTGATATGGACCAATGCCCAAAAACTGATCAGCATGGCACTCGTCCTGATATGGTAACAAAGGGGCTTGGCCTATCGCTATAAAATCGTCTTTGTGTTTGGGAAGACTGGACTATGTTTTAAAATGCTATTTATGCTGATGAGTAGTATAACTTCTTTTGGACATGGATAATAACTAGCGCTCAGCTATGACACCTGTCTTTCCCACTGTACTAGATCGTGCGGTTTTGTGTTGTGGATTGGTGGCAGATATCAGCTGGACGTTTTGAGAGTGGTTATGCTATATAGTGCTTTACTATACTGTATTTTACTTTTCAGCTTTACTATACTTTGTTGGTTTATGAATAAAGGCTTCAAAGGGTTTGATCTTGCTTTGTCAAGAGGAACTATGTGAAATTGTGTATCTCTCTCTTTGCACCCCTGAGGTGTAACTCCGACTATTCCTTGGTTGGGATAGTACTAAACCCTTATCTTTTATCCGGTTCATAAGCTAACAAAAGTTTGTTTTCATGTTTTAGTCCACATGATGGTTTCAAGATGCTACTCTTTTGGGTTATGGAGAGCCCCTACCTCCACCTAACCATTTTATTCAGACGCTTATTTGTTGTATGAAAAAGGTTGTAATGATGCATTCTTTTATCATTGACACTAATAGGGCTACTTGTTCTTCTGCTGTACCTGAAGATAAGGTTTTGTGTTTGACTGATTTGTTGGAGACTCTGGATTGGGTTAAGATCTACCTGGAGTTTGTTAGAAAGAAAGATACGTTGAGTATGGTAGAAGATCTGTATGGCCGGCTCAATGAATTTGTCGAAAGATTTGAAGAAGATGAAAGATTTTATAATCTACACATTAGGAAAGTCTTTGTGTGCCTTGAAAATGAGAATGGTATTTCTTCTGTTGATGTGCCACATACCTCCTCTGATGCACCAGTTTCACCACAGCCTTTGGTCTTTTTAGATGAGCTTGATGAGGACAGTGCTTCCCAACTTGAAATGTTTTCTCAAGATATCTGTGATATTCGTGACTAATCTTCATATGACTTTTGCCAATCCTAAAACTGTCAATTCCTTTTGTACCCAACAGAACTATTGAGTTCAAATTTGCCTTTACCACCTATAAACTTTGGAGCCTTTCCACTGTCAATTTTCTTGCCCCTGTGCCTATTGACCTTTGGATCTTGATGTCACATCTTACTGAAAAAGAGATAGAAGTTTATAAGTCCGCTGCTTTACACAAAGCTCTTGTAGCCTTTGATATTGTTATTCGCATGAACAAATTTTATCCTTCCCGTTGCCCTTCTGAGCAAACCTGGGCGAAAATCAGAGGACACTTTGAGACTGGCTTCAATAGGATGAAGCTTCACCAAGCAAGAATCTGGAGCTGGAAACGACCTTTCTTTAAATGTAGATGTGGTGATAAATGCAAAATCTATTCGTCCATTATCTGGTTTGACCACCCCATTTGGTATATGATGAACAACCTAGGCAAGTTCTTCCCTGGTGCTTCTCTCCAAAACCAAATGAATGCTTTCTTTCTATGGCTACATAAGCCCGTCAGAGATGTGGTTAAGGCATACCTTACCTTTCTTTTCATTTGACAGTACATGGTTGATGCCTCTATTGAGCTTGCCAAAGATTCTTTTGCCAAACTCCTATCACACCTAGGCGATGCTGAAAACGTACGAGAGATAGAGCGTCTCCTTAAACGACCAAGCTTTTCCACTTTCCAAGATAAATACTTTTAGAACACAAGCAAAAGAACGGGCAATTTTAATCTCAACAATCCAAACTCCATAGTATCTGCATCCGGGATAGGAAAAAGAAGACGGTTTACTGGAAAGGAAGGGCAAAGTAGCACAAAGAGCGACTTACCTATCAAACGACAGAAATTTTTACCGAAATTAATCAGTGTGCAGGATGGGAAAATGATAGAAAGGAGAGAAGTCAACATCTCAGCGACAAGACGTCTGCAGCTGACTACTAGCAGTGATTCAGGGAGCTCTTTCTTACATCTATGTTACCGCAATAGAGTTTTTGAAGCAATCCATGTGAAGACTTTCTATGCTCATGTTTTATTTAGAGTATTCGCTGTTGTAGATGAATGCTTTCATGATACTACGTTCGGTTGGACTTATCTACCAAGTGTCAAAAATGATTGATATTTTTCCTATGATGTTTTCTGTGATTTTGACATAGTCCTAAGGAGCTCTCTTGCTTATTTAGGAGACTCCCTCTTTGTGAAGAGGAGCTTTTTGTGTATTGTATCAACTCCATGCTGAAATGAGAAGAGCCTCCATGAGTTAGATGCATCCATTGAGATCCTTGATCATGATGGTTTTATTGAGTGATGCCCCTATGATCATGCCCTTCCATTCATATTGTGTGTGGTTGTGGATTTAGAGTGGATTAATTTTCTTGCTTTCCTAGTTGTGGATTAGATTTCATGTTTTCTTGTGGATTAATGTAGGAGCCAGCATTCAAGTAAACTAAATAGGCTAGAAATGTGGCATAAATCTTGCATATTCTCTAACATTCTAGTTCTTGATGTTCTTGGGATGTCCAAGAATCAAAAGGTTGGTTAGTTTCTTGATTCTTGGACTTCTAACATGCTGTAGATTAGTTCTTGTTTCTTGTTTTGTCAATTTATGCAAGTAAAGTAGTGTAGGATCTGATTTTAGTTCATTTTGCAGCAAAGTAGAAGTAGAATTTCATTGTTTATTCAACGAATATGCACACTAATTTTATGGTTGAACGTTTTGGCATGTATGAGTGGTTATTTATGCATGTGCATTAGTTCAAGAGTGACTTTCCTGGATTGTCCTCTGATAGGCAAGACAATACTACAATGATTATCAGCCCCTTCTGCCTAATCTGGGCCTTAAAACAAGAAAGAAACAAAGAAGACTAGTAAACAGATTCTATAGGCTCTGAAGATGTCAACAAGGCCTTGGAGATTTCGGACGAGGATTAGATAGGCCTTTGTTGCTTTAGATTATGGTGATTTTATTGCAATACTTCATATCAGACATATTTATCACTTTTGCGGATTTATTGGGTGCTACATGGCTACTGATTCCAAGATTTTAATGGATGCATGCTACTAAACATGTTGTTACTAAAAAATACATTTATGGTTGCAGCTTTCTTCGAGGTGTGTCTCTCTGCAATGCCACGAACTTCTTGAAAGAGTCAAACACTTCGGATTATTTCTTTAAATAATAGATTGTCGTCATCCGGCTGTAATCATCAATGAACGTCAAGAAGTACCTTGATCCCGAGAGCGAATCGACTTTCATCGGCCTATAGATATATGAATGGACGAGCTCAAGGATTTCCTTGGCTCTCTTTCCTTCATGTATAAATGGACTTTGATGTTGTTTGCCCTTTTGGCAGGCTTCACAAAAGTCGGTGTCCAGTCTGGATATCTTCAAACCTATCACAATGTCTTTTCTGCTCATCTCGTATAACTAGTTGCCATCCCATCACAGACCTTGCAAGTAAATGTGTAGGTGCATCACCGAGGCGACAGTCCTCACTTCGTACTTGTTTTAGTCTTTCCCACGCTTCATGGATGCTCTCACAGTCTTCAATCTGCATGAGTATTTCTTCGTTTGGATGAGATGATGATTGCCATTGCGCGCTCATCCTTTCTAATCCATTCGGCTCTCCTTGGGTCTCCCTCTGGAGGCTATTCTTCTGTGAGATCGATCACTGACCAGGTCACTGACCAGATTCCTTCACCCTTGAAGAGTATTTTGATTTTGAACTTTCATATTCGGTAGTTCGCGCCATCAAGATTGATTGCTATTCTTGTCTGAATTGTTGTAGCCATATTGTGTTGTCTTAGAGAATCAGCTCTAATACCACGTAGAATTTCTTTGATTCTTTGGGGGCAGATCTTCTGCCTGCTCTAGTGTATGCTACCTATTTGGCTAGCTTGCGGAATTATTGCAAGATCCTAAGCAAATTACTACAGACCACAGACTTCCAAGCATTCGATTAGTTTAAACGACGCGAACAATAAGAGATGGACTGGAAGAGAGCATTTGTATTTGTATTTTTGTTTTAAGTGAGTCGATCAGTGTCTCGCATATTGGTGGCCTGTCGCTCCTCCAACAGAAGTCACTATGTTCTGCTCGTTGGCAGACTTTCATGCATAGCTAATGATACTAACAGTGTGCTAACTCTGCTTTTTTCTTCTTCTACTCATGATCTCACTTGATCCGTAATTGATCCTATGTTTATATCCACTACGTGGAGTTTACAAGATAGATCAAATGTGAATTACAACACAGGTTTACGCTAATCAATTAGCTAGCTACCCTATCTCAACGTCATCTCTGGCAACCGAGCGTGATAGTACAAGACTTCACGCTCGTTGAGCTACCAACTGTTAGCTCGACTTGTTTACCTTCGGTTTCGGCCAAAGGTTCATCTTTTGCATTTTGTGGTCTTCGGGCATTTGGTTGCAGGGACGAACGTTGAACACTTCACCTTCGACCTTCGAGATTTCTTCGTCATTTGGGATCTCTTCGGCAAGGTTGCAAGAGGTCACCATTTCAATTTTTTTTTAAAGTTTACTTAGTGTCTTTTCAGTTACGAATTGAGAGTGTAAGTGCAATACAACCCTTTCAGAGTACAAATCTATCAAGTATTCAAAAAGTTGAGTATGTTCTTGTTCTCCAAATAGGGCAGTCTCTTTTGTTGCCATTTTAGAGAACATATGCAAAATAAAAAGTACTCCCTAAAAAATCATGCAACATGGATCATATCTAGAGGTGCATCTACAAAAGTGTCTTTAATCAAGTTGCTGGTTCATTGTGTGACAATTTTTTAAAAGTTAAATTTAATAACATTTTAGTTTCAAGATGAACAAACTAGTTCAATTTGATGCGATTTAGAATCATAACGATTATCTAGATCATTTCCTTTTTTCTTCTTTCTCATATATAACATTATTCTCTTTTATAGGTATGTGATTTATTTTTATGCTTTCATCACTTGTTTCTTTCTAGTTGCATTATTTTCCGTCTTAAAGCATGATTAAAAAGATTAAGAAAGTAAAAATGTAATTATTTTGTAGTATTCAAACACTCAACCTACATGTAGACAATTATCATGAAAATTGCATGTATAAGTCAACACACTTGGTGTCTAGTTTTGCTTTACTTAATTTTGACATTTAACTTTTCAATTTGGCATATCTATTCAGGTCCTCTTGGCCTTCTATTGGTTAGGAACGAATTTTGATAACTAGCAAGGAGCTCTCAAGGGGTACTAACATGCACAACTTGTATCTAGGCATCTTACATTCAAGCAATAGTGGCAAAGTTCCTAGAAAATTTAAGGTCCTTAGTCATAGAACCTAGCAACATTTATGTCATGGTGTCATGAGACTAATTACAAGCTTTTGCTCGTATGAAAGGCTGGAACGATGGTTGAGGGGTATACCAAAAAGTGCATAATGCCACTTTTTGTACTTGATGGAGGCATTGTGAAAAGAATATGTATCATGTTAAATGAGGAAAGTTTCAACCATTAATGCTCATTATAAATGCATAATGGCCTACTTAAAAATGTTCTTGGATGATGGTGATGAGCCATTTACAACCACGTAATGGATACTTTGTGCTTATTCTAATACTTTTTGAACAAATTAAAAGCAGAATAGGCATCTTTTTTTCTAAAAATTTGCTGCCCATTGCAGCCTGCGTGTCAAATGGCAGGCGCCACTGAGACATGGCAGCGTCCGAGTGGTTTGAAAAAGTCAAACCGCTCATTATGCTTCATAATGACCATGTAGAAATCTTCAAAGTATTCATTACGCAGTGGAAAGCGCCGGGCACAGGCCATTCTGCCCGATTCAGCTTCCCAATATTTTTTAGGCTCAGCCCCTCCGGGCCTCGCCTAAAAAGTTTATGGAAATCCTTACCGGTCAGAATGGCCTGTGCCCGGCCCATTCCATAGTACAAAAAGTTAGACAATATAGCTTGAAAGAGGTGCAAAAGTAAGAGAATGCCGGTTGATAGCTCTTTCAACCATTTCGAGATTTGGAGCTCATTTCCAGTCATGCAAACATCAACATACAAGATTAAAGACTGAGGTGCACAATGATGCCATTTTTCACTTGAAATCTGTTTTGAGTCTCCTAAAAACTATCCAGAGAAAAAATGATAAGAGAGTGCATCAGTCCAATGTATGGTACAATGGGTGTTAAACTGCTGCATATCCATGTCAGGCTTGCAAATCCACTGAGGAATATTATAAAGTCTGTAAGAATTAAAAATTATGCATAATAAACTGCAGAGTAAGTTGAGCACTCCGATATTGAATATTGTACAATGGTATGTTGGCTGTTGAAGGAGAGAGGACAACATTTACACTTTTTTGGAAGGTATCACGAAAATCGTTGCATCACATATGCTCACTAAATCGGAACGAAATTTCTCTGGTAGCTAGCACTGTGCCATGGTGCAAACCACATCCAAGAGTGGCATGCTTGCTTTAACTTTCAAATAGGATCCAATCGGTCAGAACTCATTCTCCTTGGCAGGCATTGCTCCTATATGTTGCTGGGAGCAATTGAGAGCTACTCTTGATTGTAGAGGTTTAGCATTTCATGTGGTTTCAAATGAGCCCATTCCTTTTGTCTCTTGAGCCGCCTATTTTCCAAGGAGGCAATACAATGACCTTCTATCATCTACACTTAAAATTTATGGCTAATTCCAACAAGCTTGAAGAGCTTGGAAATGAGACTTTCATATTCAACACACTAAAGTGAATTAAATCAGATGCACAGGGTGAGAAATAATCTGTTATGTCACAACCAGGTCTCGTCCATCAAGGTAAGCCAAATGTAACAAGTAACCCTGTCAAACTGATATGTAGGTCAGAAACTAAAAAGCCTTTGTCCAATGGAATGGCTGGCAACAGTACCTTGGGCGTTACTGTTAGTCAACAAATAGAAGTCTTGGCCTGGATGAAAAACTTTAGATAAAAGAGCATGTCTTAACTTTAGACAAAAGAACATGTCTAAACTTGTAAGAATCCCAATATTTTGGCACTCACTGATCCTTCTTAGTGGGAAAGGTTGTTGCCTACAATTGTGTGAGAGTCATGATATTCTGTATTCAGAAACAGGGAACTCAATATGGGAGATTTATATCACTAAATGTAAATCCACAGTTTCATA